>CM077179.1:3497792-3607792 GCA_039654105.1 Coreius guichenoti
TATTACACCCAAAATTTCTCCATACAGTGACCGTACAGTGAAAATTTGGGACCAAAATTATTCAGCTGACCTGAGCATGTTTTGCTGAAGTGTTTTTTCTTTAATTGCTAATGTGATCTTTGACACCACAGACTGAACAAAATGAAGCATTGCTTGGTCATTGGTTGAGCTAAATTGGTATTATCTAATTGTGTAGCTGAATCGAACAGCTGATTGGTTGATTGTAATCCATTACATCCCTTTCTATCAAAGTTATCTGACATTATCAAGATGAATTTGTTCTGACACAGTTCTTATATTTTATTACCATTTTCTAAACTATAGCGAATAAACTGTGATAATGTGAGAAAATGTTGACGTGTCTGAATACATTTTGGTTTGACTGTATAAGGTTGTCACAGAAAAAAAGTACAATAAAGTCAAACGACTACAATAGATTCTTTATTTTGTCATTTTTAACAACCACCCAACAACCCAAAAACAGAACGGAGCGATTGGTCACCTGTTGAATCATGTGACTTTAAATCATACTGTAAAACAATCACTTCAAATGACAGAAAAACTGCAGGTAGTGATGGTGCTGGCATATTCTCAACATCTACTAGAAGTCATCAATGCATTAGTAGAAAGAAGACTGTGGAAAACTAAAACAGAAAAAAACCATTAGGAAAAAACGATCCTTACTGTACATTTAAGATAAGCTAGCAATATAACATGAGGAATTCTATCAGATCAATAAAGTGCCTTTAGTCCACTGTAGTGTCGTCGTGTGAACATCAGTAATCATCAGGTCTAGCGCTGTAAACATGAAGGCCGTCGTGGCGGAGTACCATGTTTCCACATTCAAACATAAATCCAAGGCATGCGTTTCATGAATAAATACAATCAATCAAAAGTTAAGCCACATGGAACGAGGAAACCTGCGGAAAACTGACCCATGTCCAATCCATCAGAGATTATATTGTGGAAAGGTTCTCAGTGAGGGAATGTCGGGTTGATGGACCCAAATTTAGTAAAACATTTACCACATAAATCTTCATAAACATCAATTCAAATGATTTGCTGTGGTCACTTTCCAATGGCTTCAGTGGTTAAGGCTCTGGAGCTTTGGGACGCTAGTTTTAGTCATAAATCCTCAAGAAATATGAAACATAAACATCTGGAATGGTTTACTGTACATATAAAGCCTAATACTGTCTCAGTGCAATTGAGCCTGAGATTAAACCGCTGAGGGACGAGGAATCAGTGATGATCTTCATAACCGCTACTCTGAAAACTACAGTTTTATGTTTATTTTAATTTCATGGTTGTGGGAGGATGTTGACAGTATCTCACTTATAAAATATGTGCATTACTTTAATATTGAAGAATATGTATTCCAGTAATTCACATGATGTAACAGACGAGTGTAGATGCAGAACTTCAAGATGAGTTTCATGAATGCAAAAATATGTAAGCAATAACATGTACTAGCAGTGAGAAGGGCTGGGCGATACACATTCATGATCATTTCTAGTTTGTCCTACAGAAGAGCGTTACAACAGATGTTTTAATAGCATCGGATTCAAACTTATGAAACTGTGATTTATGAAAAATAATAGTGAAATGGGTAAGAAGGCAGTGGTCACTGACCTCAATGTAAATCTTTATATCAATACTTTGAAGTCGGGATGGTCATTTTTTTTCTCGATTACTGGATTGCTCAGTAAAACGATTAATAGATGAATTAGGGGCGGGGTTGCATGATGATAAAACTAGGCTATTTTAATTCAAACATGCTGTTGATGAAACTGTGACGAGAAAATAACTTCTTGTTATTAATTATACACCAATGTTTTTGAAAAAGAAACCTGTATTAGAATATGATATTAACTCAATCATTGACGCTGAAGAGTGGCTGAACGCCGCTAAACTCAAGCAGGTTAACAGACTCAACCACACACACCTTATATGAGATTATTCAGATTTATACAGTCATGCTCAAAAGTTTACACACCCCTTGTAGAATCTGCAAAATAAGAGAGATCATACAAAAATGCAGGTTATTTTTTATTTAGTACTGTCCTGAATAAGATATTTTACATAAAAGATGTTTAGATATAGACCACAAGACACAAAAACAGCTGAATTTAGAGGTGAAAACTTTGAGTTTGAAGAGTAAATTGTACTTAATTTGTCTTCCGGGAAACATGTAAGTATCTTCTATTGCTTCCGAAGGGCAGCACTAAATGAAAAAAATTGATATTTATACAAAATAAGAAACATTTGGTCATCATCATTCGGACATCACGGCTCTTAATGCATCGTGTTTCCTTCTGGAGCATCAGTGAATGTGTGAACCTTTATTAATAGTTGTGTTTGAGTCCCTCAATCGTCCTCAGATCTCAAAATCATACAGTCACTGCTGGAGAGGGTTCAAATATGCAGAAAATGCTGGAAAACTGAAGAATGTGCAGGAGCTGAAGAACGTTGGGCAGTTTAACTGATCAGGACAAACAAGAGACTCAAGAACAACCATCACAGAACACACACACAGCCGTGGATCATCAAGGAACGACACACACACACACACACACACACACACACACAGCCGTGGATCATCAGGGAATGACACACAGGATTAAGAATCAAGGGTTCATAAACTATTGAACGGTGTCATTTTAATAAATTCAGCTACTTTTTTTGTCTTAAGGACTTTATGTAAACATCTTTTATGTAAAATATCTTATTCAGGACAGCACTAAAAAAAATAAAAAAACATGCATTTTGTATGATCTCTCTTATTTTGCTAAAATTATTTACTTCCCTTTCAAGGGAACTCGCGCTGCGTCACCGATTTGGGAACGCCTCTGCGTGATTGCGTCGTGAAGCACGTGTGTAATCAGTCCAATAGGGAGACGGAACGTCATAGGCGGGTGACGTCATTGACCTGGAAGGTATAAAGCACACCGGCAAACAAACGCCGCTAGCTTCTGTTGTCTTCAGCAAGCGCTCTGTGTAACATTGTCCTCTGTCAGCTCTGTGTTTGTGTCTGAGTTCAGACTTTTTTGTTTTCATATAACAAGTTTGCAACACATACTGACACACTAAAAGAGAGACACTATGGCGAGCGAACAGAGTTTCAGAAGATGTGTTCCTCCCTGCTCTCGTTACATCACGAGTGGGGATACACATTTGATGTGCGTTGTTTGTCTGGGAGAGCAGCACGCTCAGTCGGCTCTCGAGGGGGCCGGCTGCGAGCATTGTGAGGCTTTGCCTCAGAGTGTTGCGATCCCGCCGGGCGCTCTTCGAGGGGAGCGCTGCGGCTCGCGTTCCCCACGGCACAGGCCCTGCTGCTGCCAAGGCACAGCGGCAACTTATGTCGTGGGGTTCGCAAATGGATCTGGCAGAGGGGTTAGAGACGGGCCCAGCCCTTTCTCTGCCTTCACCTGGCAGGTCCAGTGCTGCTTCTCTGGGTTCGGGAGCCCGCGCTGCAGTTTCTCCCTCCCAGGAAGTGGCCTCTGCACTTCAGTTGTCCAGCTCCGAGGAGGTGGATGTCTGTAGTGTCGACGCAGGAATTGAAGACTCGCCACTTCAATCTCCTGCTAGTGAGGAGCTGGTGGAGGTTCTGAGCAGAGCTGTGGCCAGATTAAACATCGACTGGCCACAAGAAGATCAGGAGCGCGTCTCAGTAAAAAGCAGACTTGATGAGCGCTTCCTGCCAGCCCGCTCTGTTCAGCCTCCACGTCGGGGCTTACAGTTTTTCGCGGATCTCCACACCGAGGTGTCGAGAACGTGGAAACGGCCCATGTCATCTCGTATTTTCAGTCCCCAAACGTCCGTGTAAAGTAACATCTTGGGGCTGAAAAGGCATGGGTATGGTTCGATGCCGAGGGTGGAAGAGATGCTTGCGAGCCATCTCTCTCCCGAGTCGGCATCGGCCATTAAAGCCCCGACATTGCCCACCAAGCCACTGAGAGCTACATCGGCACTGGCGGGCAAAGCATACTCGGCAGCAGGTCAGGTCGCCGCATGCCTGCACACTATGGCTATCGTGCAGGCATACCAGGCTGACCTGCTCAAAGACCTGGGGAGTAGCCACGAGATCGGAGCAGATGTAATCAATGAGCTCCAATCCTCAGCAGATTTAGCTCTCCGTGCCACCAAGGAGACGGCAAAATCTGACGGCAGTGAGGGTTTCCCCCTCCGGGGGCAGGCAGTGCTCACCTCAGTACACGGTACCCGTCTGTCCTCGGTACCCTCACAGGGTCAATCCACCAATCCCGCCCAAGTGCCGGGGCGTGGAGGGCCCTTGCGAGTCATCCGAGGAAGGAGGTGGCGCTGTCGAGCCAGTTGTTCCCTGCCGGTCCGCCGCTTCAGGGCGCTGCGCTCACAGTGCAGAGTACATCAGAGACCAGCCTCGAGAGGCTGGTACCCCTAGTAGTCTTTCTGGCAGAGTGGGAGAGTCTGCCAAATATATCTCAGTGGGTCCTGCAGATAGTAAAAATAGGGTACGCCATCCAGTTCAGGTGTCGTCCACCTAGTTTCAACGGGGTTCTGCCCACGCTGGTGGGCCCCGAGCAGGCTCTGATTATGACTCAAGAAGTACAGACCCTCCTGCGGAAAGGGGCCATAGAAAAGATCCCTCTGTCCTACAGGGAGTTAGGGTTCTACAGCCGGTACTTCATCGTGCCAAAGAAGGATGGGGGGCTGCGCCCTATTCTAGATCTGCGCATCCTCAACAGCTCAGTAGCAAAACTCAAGTTCAGGATGCTTACACTTGTGTCTCAAATCACGATTTGTCACGATAGATCTCAAAGATGCCTATTTTCATGTCTCCATCCTTCCGCAGCACAGGAAGTACCTAAGGTTCGCTTTTGGGGGAGAAGCGTACCAATATCGGGTGCTTTTCTTTGGTCTAGCCCTTTCACCCCGCACCTTCACCAAGTGTGTAGACGCGGTATTAGCCCCCTTGCGCATGCAGGGGATCCGCATTCTCAACTATATCGACGACTGGCTGATACTAGCACAGTCAGCACGCCTGGCGATTTAACATCGAGATGTTGTTCTCGCACACATGAGGAAGTTAGGACTGAGGCTCAACTTCAAGAAGAGCGTTCTTTCTCCAGTTCAGAGAATAACGTATCTAGGCGTGAGTTGGAACTCGGTCTCTATGCAGGCCCGCTTCTCAGAGCCTCGCATAAGATCGATCCTCTCAGCAGTAAAAGGGGTGAAGCTAGACCAGTCACTCACTGTCAAACAGTATCAGAGGCTGTTAGGTCTGATGGCAGCAGCATCCAACGTGATTCCTTGTACATGAGACCGTTACAGTGGTGGCTCAAGACCAAAGGATATTCCCCGAGGGGAAAGCCTTTTCGCGTGATCAAGGCAACGCGGCGGTGTCTCCGCACCTTGGTCATGTGGAAGGATCCTTGGTTTCTGGCCCAAGGCCCGTTACTGGGGCCACCGTGTCGGCGGGTATCTCTGGCCACGGATGCCTCCCTTACGGGTTGGGGGGCGACCATGAGTGGTCGCTCGGCTCAGGGCTTATGGCAGGACTGTCATTGTTCGTGGCACATAAATTGCCTAGAAATGCTGGCGATGTTTCAGGCTCTGAAACACTCCTGCCATACCTCTGGGGCCATCATGTGCTAGTACGCACGGACAGCACATCGGTGGTCTCCTACCATCAGGGGGGGTTGAGGTCGCGCCTATTATAAAAGTTGGCCCGCCAGAACCTCCTGTGGGCCCATGGGAAACTGCACTCAGTCAGGGCAGTTTATATCCCAGGGCGCGTGAATGTGGAAGCAGACATCCTGTCGAGGCAGGGGCCGAGGCCCGGGGAGTGGAGCTCCTTTGGGAGAAGTTTGGCAGGGCCGAGGTGGACCTGTTTGCCACACACGAAAACTCTCATTGTCGACTGTGGTTCTCCCTAACGCCTCCAGCTCCTCTAGGACTGGACACCATGGTACAGGAGTGGCCGAGGCTGCCCCTGTACGCATTTCCCCCGATTGCTCTGCTTCCGGGAGTTCTAGAGAGAGTGCGCCGGGACGGAGCCAGTCTTCTGCTAGTAGCTCCGTTCTGGCCAGCCCGAGTTTGGTTCGCGGACATTGTGTCGCTCCTCGACGGCCCTCCCCTGGAAATTCCGTTCAGGAGGGACCTTCTCTCTCAGGTGCGCGGTGCCATCCTGCACCCTCGCCCCGGGGCTGTGGAATCTGTGGGCTTGGCCTCTGAGGGGGCCCAGCTCATAAGTTCTGGTCTCTCAACCGAGGTTGTGGAGACCATTCTAAACTCTAGAGCTCCCTCTACGAGGAAACTGTATGCTCTGAAGTGGACTCTTCACCTCATGGTGCAGAGATCGCCTGTGGGATCCAGTTAACTGCCCTGCGAGAGCGGTGCTAGAGTTCCTGCAGGAGAGGTTCTCCGCTGGGTTAGCTCCCTCCACATTAAAGGTGTATGTGGCGGCCTTAGCAGCTTACCACACTCCTTTGGGTGGTGTTTCACTGGGGCGACACCCTCTGGTTACTCGTTTCCTCCGTGGTACTATGAGGCTGAGGCCTACAGTACTCACCAGGGTGCCGGCCTGGGACTTAGCCATTGTCCTACAAGGCCTTTCTGAGGCTCCCTTCGAGCCACTAGAAGAAGTTCCTGAGAAGTTTCTCACTCTTAAAACTATCTTTCTTCTTGCGATATCTTCTCTGAGAAGAATAGGGGTTTTTACTCTCTGTGGCACCCTCGTGCTTGGAATTTGCTCCCGGTATGGCTAAAGCTTTCCTGCACCCTAGACCGGGTTATGTTCCTAAGGTCCCCACTAACCCTGTGAGACCTATAGTACTTCAGGCCTTTTGTCCTCCGCCGTTTCTGACGTCAGACCAGGAAAAATCTAATCTGCTTTGCCCTGCTCGTGCACTGGATGCTTATGTCCACAGAGCTGCCCTGTGGAGGAAATCAGAACAGCTATTTGTCAGTTACGGGCCAACCTCGAGGGGGGGTCCGACTTCAAAGCAGAGGATGAGCAAGTGGGTAGTCGAGGCTATTTCACTTGCTTATGTGGCGGCCGGAGAGCCTTCCCCATTGGCTGTCCGGGCCCACTCAACCAGGAGTATGGCTGCCTCTCAGGCATTTTTGGCAGGGGCCTCCCTGCAGGACATTTGTGATGCGGCAGGATGGTCCTCACCGCTCAACCTTTGTCAGGTTCTTTGAACTGGACATTAATGTTACTCCGGGGGCTTGGGTGCTCGCCTCATAGACAATGTTACAGGCGGGCATCCGGCTCCTATGGGGGCGTAGGTATTCTTGTTCTCAAAGCGGTGACGCAGCGCGAGTTCCCTTGAAAGGGAACGTCTCGGTTACGCATGTAACCTTAGTTCCCTGAATAGGGAACGAGACTCTGCGTCACCCTGCCATACTCCCCGCATGCCCGCAAGTGTCTTGCTTCAGCCTTTTTACAGAAGCTAGCGGGGTTTGTTTGCCGGTATACTTTATACCTTCCGGGTTTATGACGTCACCCGCCTATGACGTTCCGTCTCTCTATTGGACTGATTACACACGTGCTTCACGACGCAATCACGCAGAGGCGTTCCCAAAGCGGTGACGCAGCGTCTTGTTCCCTATTCAGGGAACTAAGGTTACATGCGTAACCGAGACGATTTTGCAGATTCTGCAAGGAGTGTGTAAACTTTTGAGTACAGCTTTATATGAGATTATTAAGATATATACAACATAAAAGTAATATTACAACTTACATCTGGACAAATGGACTAGCCAGAATGTGTAACTCCCGTTGTGGATGCGCTCTTCCCAAAACAATACGTGAAACTGCTAAACTACAGCACAAAGGATTCACACATTCTATAGTGTTTTCATCACGTTACGTATATGACAGATCGGCGCTGCACGTCGTGCACTTTACTGTACTTTCATTATCAAAGAGATTCCAGGCATCATTGTGCGCTTTCAAAGTTATAAGTTAGTTCTCCGGTCTGTAGTCTCTGGACCAATCAGACCTCAGGTGCCGCCCAAAATTAGGGATGCCAAAATTACGGATACCATTTTTTTCAGAACCGATCCGATCCAATCCAATACCAAAAATTCTGAGTATCGGCCGATACCGATACTAATGCAGTTTTGTTTAAAAATTCAATGTAGAATTTCTATACCTCAGTGTGTTGAACTGATAATCACTCTTCTGTGTGTTAAACACAATCTACTAAATACAGACAACTTCATTATAAAGAAAAACAACAAATTAAAAAAATATATATAAATCACAATCTATGACAAAAATACTACTATAAACTAGATGGTGGATATTAGTGGATAATTCAGCAGCAAAAGTTACTCTAGAAAAATCATGAGTGCACAATAATTGTATAAAATCTAAACATTTAGTGGGGAAAAAAATGATTTAAAAAAATAAAAGTGAATAAGTGTAGCACTAAATCTGGTAAAATGTTACACATTGTTGTAAAATACATTCATGAAAACCAAGTAAATATATTTACAGAAATAGGGCCTATATACTAAGAAATTAAGACATTTATTTTAAATGTATAGTGCAGCTTTTTTAATGAGGCAGCAACATATTATAGATATGGCAGAACAAGAAAGGCTATTAATAATCTTTCATTGCGCAAAAGTATTATAATACGAAAGGCTCCAATACACAGCGGCACAAAGTGTGTATGCACATCCTGTGTGCAGGATGATGTGCTTGAAGCAACACAGAGTCACAGCGCTCCGTCCGCATTGAGAAGTTCAAAACACAAAGGGAAGATATATCGATGTGTAGTGTATCTATCTATGCAATATTTTATTGAGCCATTTCTTTTAACAGTTTAACATTTCAGTTACCGTGCGTGTGAAGAATAATACAATCTCTAGTCCAGTGTTGTGATCTAGCAGACACCCGGTAGAAAGTAACACAATTTACAGCAATAAACTCCAGCCAGATAAAGTCATTTTAATGCGAAACCATAAACCGTTATCTTCAGATCAAGCATAATAACAGGAACATTGAATCATCTTTGAGAGTTTCATCGTGTTGACTGCCGTAACCGAACGCGACACGCAGCGGAGGAAATAGTTCACGTGAACTTGAGTTTAATGATTTAAATATTCATCTGTACCGCACATTAAACTATGGAATGGCTTCAGAACACTTAATAGTGCACGAAGCGTTGATGATGCTTTATAATGTTTTTGTGCCTTTTGTGGCGCACTGGGGCTTAACAATAACACAGAATATTATACGCACAGAGAATCGGATTTGGATTGGTCCTGCCCGATCCGGCAAATAATGGCTCCGATACCGATACTGAGTATCGGATCGGTGCATCCCTACCCAAAATGGCACATTAACCAATCAGAAAAAAATAGAAAAGAAAATGATGATCACTGCGATTATCGTTTTCATGATCGATGGTCGCGGTCGAGTACTCATGCACATCCCTACAAGAAATTGTTTTTAATTATTTGAGTTATATTCTGCGCTAATTTGTTTAGCAATACATACATTTGAAGTTTTTTTTTTAATGTTCCTGCCTATTTAAGGATTAAAATGCTGTAGTAAAACAACATATGAAAATAAATATTGCTGTTCATTTTTTGTTCAATTGGTGCATATGAATGAAAATGATTAAATATAATTTTACAAGATAATTGTGTTCATTTAGTTTAAAACGTGTGGAATCATGCCTGAATTTTAGTGTGAACAACACATTTTAATACATAAATGACTGCAATGGCTTTTTGGTTAAAATGACTGATTGAAAAACTTCAAAGTAAATGCATATACAGTGGGAAGAACAAGTATTTGATACACTGCCGATTTTGCAGGTTTGCCCACTTACAAAGCATGTAGAAGTCTGTAATTTTTATCACAGGTACTCTTCAACTGTGAGTGACGGAATCTAAAACAAAAATCCAGAAAATCACATTGTATGATTTTTAAGTAATTAATTTGCATTTTATTGCATGACATAAGTATTTGATACATCAGAAAAGCAGAACTTAATATTTGGTACAGAAACCTTTGTTTGCAATTACAGAGATCATACGTTTCCTGTAGTTCTTGACCAGGTTTGCACACACTGCAGCAGGGATTTTGGCCCACTCCTCCATACAGACCTTCTCCAGATCCTTCAGGTTTCGGGGCTGTCGCTGGGCAATACGGACTTTCAGCTCCCTCCAAAGATTTTCTATTGGGTTCAGGTCTGGAGACTGGCTAGGCCACTCCAGGACCTTGAGATGCTTCTTACGGAGCCACTCCTTAGTTGCCCTGGCTGTGTGTTTCGGGTCGTTGTCATGCTGGAAGACCCAGCCACGACCCATCTTCAATGCTCTTACTGAGGGAAGGAGGTTGTTGGCCAAGATCTCGTGATACATGGCCCCATCCATCCTCCCCTCAATACGGTGCAGTCGTCCTGTCCCCTTTGCAGAAAAGCATCCCCAAAGAATGATGTTTCCACCTCCATGCTTCACAGTTGGGATGGTGTTCTTGGGGTTGTACTCATCCTTCTTCTTCCTCCAAACACGGCGAGTGGAGCTTAGACCAAAAAGCTCTATTTTTGTTTCATTAGACCACATGACCTTCTCCCATTCCTCCTCTGGATCATCCAGATGGTCATTGGCTTCAGACGGGCCTGGACATGCGCTGGCTTGAGCAGGGGGACCTTGCGTTCGCTGCAGGATTTTAATCCATGACGGCGTAGTGTGTTACTAATGGTTTTCTTTGAGACTGTGGTCCCAGCTCTCTTCAGGTCATTGACCAGGTCCTGCCATGCAGTTCTGGGCTGATCCCTCACCTTCCTCATGATCATTGATGCCCCACGAGGTGAGAGCTTGCATGGTGCCCCAGACCGAGGGAGATTGACCGTCATCTTGAACTTCTTCCATTTTCTAATAATTGTGCCAACAGTTGTTGCCTTCTCACCAAGCTGCTTGCCTATTGTCCTGTAGCCCATCCCAGCCTTGTGCAGGTCTACAATTGTATCCCTGATGTCCTTACACAGCTCTCTGGTCTTGGCCATTGTGGAGAGGTTGGAGTCTGTTTGATTGATTGTGTGGACAGGTGTCTTTTATACAGGTAACAAGTTCAAACAGGTGCAGTTAATACCAGTAATGAGTGGAGAACAGGAGGGCTTCTTAAAGAAAAACTAACAGGTCTTTGAGAGCCGGAATTCTTACTGGTTGGTAGGTGATCAAATACTTATGTCATGCAATAAAATGCAAATTAATTATTTAAAAATCATACAATGTGATTTTCTGGATTATCTGTTTAAGATTCCGTCACTCACAGTTAAAGAGTACCTATGATAAAAATTACAGACCTCTACATGCTTTGTAAGTGGGCAAACCTGCAAAATCGGCAGTGTATCAAATACTTGTTCTCCCCACTGTGTATAATATATATATATATATATATATATATATATATATATATTTATTATCTCCATAAATGCTTAATAATATCAATATATATTTTTAGTAGCTATTATCGCCCAGCCCTAGCAGTAAGTGTATGATGTTGTATGCTGTAATATCAGAGCTGTCAGCAAATTAATAATAATAAAAAAAAGTTGACCTTTTTCCAAAAGAATGTTTCTATAATTCCATCTCTTGCATTTGGTATTGAGTTAGAATATGACAAAGTCTCAGAAGAGCATGTTAATGCATATCAAGAACATTGATTTCATATGAAATAATATCTAAAAAACTGACTCGTTCAACCATTTACTAACGCTATTTACATTTCTTACAAGTATGCAGAGTTTAGAAACATTTTGGCACTGTGTTAAACGTCATGGATTTAAGTCTGTCATTACTTTACTACATTTTTCATACAAAAATACCTATAAGAACATACGGCTTGAACTTCATGACACTGTTCATATAAGAAACAAATGAACATTACTTTTAAGGGAAGATTGCAAATGACGCATCTCCATCAATACTAACATATTGCACAAACGATGAACAGTCCAAATGCACAAATGGCGTGTTAAAAATCTGATTTTGTAATTAATCTCATTAGAGAAAATCTGAATATTACCCTGCTGTGTACCACATCAAATAATGCACATCTGTGAGAAAAAAGATTCGCTTTTCATTTAAATTTTGAGCCACAATGATTGTTAAAATGTGAGGGCGGGCAGTTTTAATACTCGTACAAAAATAGCTAAACAGACCTTCAATTTACTCTCACTCATTGAGGGTTGTTTTTGACTTTTAGGACACAGTCAAGTCACTTCTGCACCAGTACAGCATATTATGGGTCTTATTTTTTCTGCAATCCTGACTGATGCTGCTATTGGCGCAGAAATTCACCATCTAATTTTAAAACTAGTGTTTGAAGCAGTTGCAGCCAGGAGAGGGCTCTGGCGCACAAACATTCACACTCATCCACAGGAGTCTGTGACGTATGAAACACAGAATATGATAGATCTGCTGTGGGTTTCTGTAATCAGCGCTGATAAAGCCTCGTGTCACCTGCGGTGCATGGGTCCCAGCAGCGAATCGGGGGCTGTTCTACAGCAGTCTGCAGCTACCGAAGGGGTTTTTTGCTTTCTTCGTCCTCTGCTTGTTTGGTCGCAGGTTGATGATCTCACGGCCGTTCAGATCGCTGGCGTTCTGGTTCGGATGAGAGCCACTGGTAGTGTTAAAAACGCCTGGTGAAAAAAAGAGCACGAGATTACTTAAAAATGCACGATCATGCTACATCTGAAGCTTAATAAACACAGGCAGTGTTGTTTAAATATGAAAAATAGGGTAAACATACCTATTAAACTCAAGTACCCATTAAGCACACTACTATCTTTGAGCTCAGATTATAAAAAGAAAAAAATAATTAATCATCCTACTTGATGTCTTAACCAAATGATGTGTTTGTTACTATATACAGTGGGGAGAACAAGTATTTGATACACTGCCTATTTTGCAGGTTTTCCTACTTACAAAGCATGTAGAAGTCTGTAATTTTTATCATAGGTACACTTCAACTGTGAGAGACGGAATCTAAAACAAAAATCCAGAAAAATACTTGTTCTACACACAGTACCTCCTGTAATTTCAAGCTAATCAGACCATTGCACACTGAGTTATGGGCATTCATGTGTTCACACTGTCTGGCGGCCATTTTGAAAGCTGTCTGAAAACTTTCACCAAAAGAGTAGCCCCTTAAATGTGCATTTTTTTTAGATGTTTAAGCCTTTATTTTTGATAAGTATAACTTCTTACTGCAAAATTAAGATATTAATATTTAGACTTTTGCATATTATAACCTGGAACCTGGATGTGGGAAATAATTACAGTTAGATCCAAAAGATAGTTTAAGCAACACAGCGCAGGTGCTACAGAACATTGTTAGCTTACTAGCTGTATGTGCTACACTAATATATTACTTCACAGGCATTACTGGCTTGTACTTTTAAATCAATTATATTATAAATTTACAGTTTATTGATGTTCTGTTGTTTTACACTTCTATAATTTTTAAAGATTTCATATTATTGTAAGGTGAGCTTAAAGGGTGCACTAGTATGAAAATCACAGCTTCAGTGTGATTTCAATAAGAAAAAGTATAATTTCATAGATATTTTCTATAATAGCTGTTCATATTAAAATATGTATGAACTAGATTATTTATTTAGCAAAATTGTCCTTTTAAATTTATAAATGTAATATTTATTAATTAAAAAAAGGTTTGCTGTTCCAATAAAGCTCAGTGTGCTCCCTTTAAGCTCATCCACATTGAACGTCTATGTAAATATTTCATAAACAGACTTTAAATATTAACTGATGGTTGTCACTTCAAGTTAATCTTTATAAAATTATTCTTTAAAAATGTTGTTTAAAATAAACAAGAATTTTCCCAAAAAAAACATGTTGTGAGCTTAATGGCAACAGGGGTGTAAAGGGTATAAACATGTACCCATTAAGCACAGCCAGACTTTTTGCATTTAATGATGTATATCTTAATTGAAATGCCTTTGTCATTTAAAACAAAATTAAATATTATTGTGTGAGAGATTAATATTTTATTTTTACATAACTTCTTGTACTCAAACCAATACCCTGTGCACTAAAATGTCTCAATGTAGATTTTGGTGAGCTTAATAGGTACGGTTTTAAATAAATAAAACCAATATTAATGAAAGAAGGTGTCAGGAGTTTATTCCTGTGATCAAAGCTCAATTTTCAGCATCATTTCTCCAGTCTTCAGTGTCACATGATCCTTCAGAAATCATTCTAATATGATGATCTGCTGCTCAAGAAACATTTATTATTATTATTAGTATTAAAAACAGTTGAGCTGCTTCATATCTTTGTGGAAACCATGATACTTTGTTTTCAGGATTCTTTGATTTATAGAAAGTTCAAAACAACAGCATTTATTTGAAATAGAAATCTTTTGTATCATTATAAATGTCTGTACTGTGACGTTTGATCAATTGAATGCATCCTTCCTGAATAAAAGTATTAATTTTAGGGCTGTCACTAACAATTAGTTTGGTAATCTGATATTTTTGTGGTAATAAGCAAAGATCTAAGCCTTTAAAATGACTTAAAATACATATATAATAACAATGAGGCAATAATATTTGGTTCAAAATCAAATAAAGTATCAAAAGCAAATAATATGGTTTTATAAAACAACACTGTTAAAATACATAAAATAAACAAATCATCTTATGTATATTGTTTTATAACAAATGTCTGCAGGGGACACCAACAGCGTCAAAGATCAAATCCTTGTTTAATATTGGTCAAATTACATTTAACTCAAATGTTTACTTAATCTTTAATATTTGGACACGTCTTTACGACAGAAATGCTACAGCCACAGTAATTTCCTGAACAGGAATATGTGGACATCAAAACATGAAAACTAAAGCAAAGGGTTTAAACTTTTATCGTGATGAACAGTTGGCATATTTAGAAACATCTAATGATGTATTCTCCAGTGTTGGCGTAGGTTTATAAATTATTTACCTTACAAATCTGATGAAATGGCGCACATTGCACTCCCAGATGAACGTTATAAGCAACACAAACTCTCAGCATATGCAGAAATGGAGTTTGAGACGCTCCACGCATGTAAATAATAACAGTTCATGTGGAGTATATAAAGTAATGTCACACAGAAGTTCAGTCTTACCTATTTTATTGCTGGATGTGTGAACAACCTCACTCTCCTCTGCTGACTGTTGCTTGAGTCGCTGCAGATATTTGTCAGCTAGATACTTAAAAACTACAACAAATAAAATGTGTTATTTTATATTATCAGTAAAGCACAGTTTTGTGAACTGAAAAGCTTCATCACTCACCTTCATTGACGTTGAGATCTTCCTTCACTGATGTGCGATAGAATCTCAACTTCAGCCTCTTAGCAAGACCTTCGGCCTCTTCACTGAAGCAACAACACAAAGGTTTTTCACATCAGTCTCTTGAAAGCATCGAAGGGGTCCTATAATGCCCCTTTTTACAAGATGTAAAATAAGTCTCTGATCTCCCCAGAGTGTGTATGTGAAGTTTTAGCTCAAAATACCCCACAGATCATTTATTATAGCATGTTAAATTACCTGCATGTGACTACATCTGTAATTAATTTCTGTAGTTGCATTTATAATTTCTCTGTTGACACTTCCCTTACATCTAACCCTACCCTTAAACTCACCCATACCACAATACCTGTCCATAACTCTACCTGTATCCCACCTCAATATCAGCAAAAGTGTTTTGCAATACAATATGAACACAATAAGTACATTGTACTTGTTTTTTGATGTAAGTACATAGTAGTTAAGGCCACCTAATATAAAGTGGGACCGTTAAAATTGTCACTTTTTGAGGGTAAGCAAAAACGCGCCGTTTTTGTGTGTGTCCCTTTAAATGCAAATGAGCTGCTGCTCCCCACCCCCTTTCAAGAAGAGGGCGGAGCTTCAAGAGCTCGTGTTAGCAGCTCCGATTACCTCACACAGACACGCACTGAAAATATCAGAAACTGTTCAGCCTTTTATGTTCAAACCGGAGCCGGACAATGATGGAGAGACTCAAGAAGAAGTCACAACATGTAGAATGAGACAGGACGTTTCTGAATGGATAGCTGATGAATTTATGAGTTAACTATCATCAAGTCATCGATTAGCATATTCTGTCATGATAATCTATAAATCGCTGGTGTGGGAACTGTTGTAAGATCCTTCAGAGAATTTCTGCTGCATGAAGAGAGAACAGGTATAGTTTAGTTTAATTACGGTTATAACTTATGTTGTCATCTTGCTGTTATGACATGCTATTGCATTCGTGTTCGTACTGTATTGCAATAAATGTGAAAAGACGGATATGACAGTTTGAGCGACTCCCAAATGGCCTCGCCGTGTTCCCGAGGGCGGGGTTTATGTAAATTTTAGGGTTAGTGATGTCACTAACCCGTGAAGAAGCTCGTTGTAGTCCATACCAGCCGTTTGTTGTAGTCCTTAAAGTGATTTCTTTAAAATAAAATATGTCCCTTTACTTTGAGCTTTGAGCATTGTAACTTTGCAGATGTTGTTTATGCTCAAACAGCAACACTACACACTAACTAAAGTTAAAAAAGTCAAATCATAATCAACCTCCCCTTTAAAGTGCATTATTGAACTCTGATTCTTACTTCTTGATAACCGTGTCGTCCAGCAGGTCAATTTTGTTCTGCACCAGGACGGTGGGAATGTCGCCCACCTCCATCTCCACTTTCTCCCTCCAGCTGCTGATGGCCTCAAACGAGTCTCTGTCGGTGGTGGAGAACACCAGCACACAGGCCTGAGCGCCTGCAGGACCGATCACACGTCACACATCACATGCCTCAACACAACACACAAGAGAAACATCCCAGAATTCACAGTCACACCTCTGTAATAGGCCTTGGTGATGGCATCAAACTCCTCCTGTCCTGCCGTGTCCCACAACATCAATCTGACGTCCTCGTCGTTAACTCTGGAACACATGCGAACAATCTCAAAATTCATATATGCATTGGTCTAATAGCTACACTCTTAAAAATAAAGGTTTTCCACTTTAAAGAACCTTTGTGGAATGGGAAGATTCTATGGATGTTGAAGGTTCTTCACGGAACCATAGATGTCAATTAATAGACTGTCTTTAAAACACAACAGCTACATCAATATAATTGGGTTGAGTACAAAATTTGTTGACAGGTCAAGCAGACTTACAGCTGCAATTCAGATCAGTGGCCAGCTTAGAGGAGTCATACAAGTTAGGCATCTAATTTTTTTCTTCAATACTGGGCATAACTTTTTTAAGTTAGTTACATAAATAACTATTTGAATCCAAAAAGTAAGACTGACTAGCCCTAATTAACTGCTTGTTGGTCAGACTAGTTCTTAAGACAGTCTTAAAGGGTTAATTCACCCAAAAATGAAAATTGTCCCATGATTTACTCACCCTCAAGCCATCCTAGGTGTATATGACTTTCTTCTTTCAGCCAAACACAATCAGAGTTATATTAAAAAATACCATTGCTCTTCCAAGCTTTATAATGGCAGTGAATGTGGGGTGTGCAACCATCCATCATAAAAGTAATCCATACGGCTCCAGGAGTTAATAAAGGCCTTCTGAAGAAAAATACCCATATTTATAACTTTATCGCCTATAAATCACAGGCTTCCGGTAACGACCGTACGTGAGTCTAGTTCCAGCGGAAGAGTGACCTCTGACCCGACGCATGACGAGTGACCTCTGACCCGACGCGTGACGAGTGGCCTCTGACCCGACGCGTGAAGAGTGACCTCTGACCCGACGCGTGAAGAGTGACCTCTGACCCGACGCGTGAAGAGTGACCTCTGACCCGACGCGTGAAGAGTGACCTCTGACCCGACGCGTGAAGAGTGACCTCTGACCCGACGCGTGAAGAGTGACCTCTGACCCGACGCGTGAAGAGTGACCTCTGACCCGACGCGTGAAGAGTGACCTCTGACCCGACGCGTGAAGAGTGACCTCTGACCCGACGCGTGAAGAGTGACCTCTGACCCGACGCGTGAAGAGTGACCTCTGACCCGACGCGTGAAGAGTGACCTCTGACCCGACGCGTGAAGAGTGACCTCTGACCCGACGCGTGAAGAGTGACCTCTGACCCGACGCGTGAAGAGTGACCTCTGACCCGACGCGTGAAGAGTGACCTCTGACCCGACGCGTGAAGAGTGACCTCTGACCCGACGCGTGAAGAGTGACCTCTGACCCGACGCGTGAAGAGTGACCTCTGACCCGACGCGTGACGAGTGACCTCTGACCCGACGCATGAAGAGTGACCTCTGACCCGACGCATGACGAGTGGCCTCTGACCCGACGCATGAAGAGTGACCTCTGACCCGACGCGTGACGAGTGGCCTCTGACCCGACGCGTGAAGAGTGACCTCTGACCCGACGCGTGAAGAGTGACCTCTGACCCGACGCGTGAAGAGTGACCTCTGACCCGACGCGTGAAGAGTGACCTCTGACCCGACGCGTGAAGAGTGACCTCTGACCCGACGCGTGACGAGTGACCTCTGACCCGACGCATGAAGAGTGACCTCTGACCCGACGCATGAAGAGTGACCTCTGACCCGACGCATGAAGAGTGACCTCTGACCCGACTCATGAAGAGTGACCTCTGACCCGACGCATGAAGAGTGACCTCTGACTCGACGCATGAAGAGTGACCTCTGACCCGACGCATGAAGAGTGACCTCTGACCCGACGCATGAAGAGTGACCTCTGACCCGACGCATGAAGAGTGACCTCTGACCCGACGCATTAAGAGTGACCTCTGACCAGACGCATGACGTAGGATGTAGGCGTAGCGTAAACTCAGGTGAGAGTCAACGCCTCTCGAGGCTCAAACAACAAACTCAAGCTCCTCCCACTTTGCTCTTTAAAAATTCTCGTTTTAGACTCTAATTTGTGACAGTGTTTTGTTTTGCTCTATCCTCTGCGCTTCCGCGTTCATCAATACATCGGGTCAGAGGTCACTCGTCACGCGTCGGGTCAGAGGTCACTCGTCACGCGTCGGGTCAGAGGTCACTCGTCACGCGTCGGGTCAGAGGTCACTCGTCACGCGTCGGGTCAGAGGTCACTCGTCATGCGTCGGGTCAGAGGTCACTCGTCATGCGTCGGGTCAGAGGTCACTCGTCATGCGTCGGGTCAGAGGTCACTCTTCCACCAGAACTAGACTCGCGTACGGCCGTTAACCGGAATACAGTGATTATAGTTTATAAAGTTATAAATATGGATATTTTTCTACGCTTCAGAAGACCTTTATTAACCCCCTGGAGCCGTATAGATTACTTTTATGATGGAGGGATGCACTTTTTTTGGGCTTCAAAATCTCACCCCCCCATTCACTCCCATTATAAAGCTTGGAAGAGCCAGGATATTTTTTTAATATAACTCTGATTGTGTTCGGCTGAAAGAATAAAGTCATATACACCTAGGATGGCTTGAGGGTGAGTAAATTATGGGATAATTTAAATTTTTGGGTAAACAAACCCTTTAAGTTAGCAGTATGTTTATGCACTGCTTTCGCTCTCAGTTTGACTAAGCTTTGAAACCGATGAAGCCACTGACAGCTCATTTGTTCCTCATTTCGTTTTGTGTGTAGAAACAGTAAACCGCACAGATTTTCTCTGGTATTCCCTGCCAATGACACGTAACACGTTAATATAGCTGGAAAGAGACTGTGATCCAGGAACTATACGTTTGTGTCATCTACTGCGAAAAAGCAAGAGGATCTTCTTTTCCCGAGGGGTTGCCTGAGCATCACAGCGTTTTATTTGTCATTTCCCATATTTAAATGCAAACAGGAAACGTGCTTGTTCAGAAGTGTTAAATCATCTCTCTCGGGTCAAGCAAGAGCCATAATTACTGGCATTTATTTCTGCTTATGTGACCAATTCAGCCTGTGTTTGAGTCGTATGTACAGTACGCATAAGTGGAATACTGAACATACTGTGTAGTATATACTATATGCCACATACTCATTTCTAAAAATCATCATATGAAATACAGATGGGCAGTACTGCCAAAATATTATATCTTAGTATGAGAATTTTATATTACAATAAGTATATGTCAAACGGGTCAGTCCATTTCAAGTGAATATGAATAATATATATATATATAAAAAAAGTGGTCCAAGGAAGGAACAGTGGTGAACCGGCGACCTGTGTGGTTCGATTAAACAGACGAGCTACTGTAGCTCAAATTGCTCAAGAAGTTAATCCTGGTTCTGATAGAAAGGTGTCAGAATACACAGTGCATCGCAGTTTGTTGCGTATGGGGCTGCATAGCCTCAGACCAGTCAGGGTGCCCATGCTGACCCCTGTCCACCGCCGAAAGCGCCAACAGTGGGCACGTGAGCATCAGAACTGGACCACGGAGCAATGGAAGAAGGTGGCCTGGTCTGATGAATCACGTTTTCTTTTACATCACGTGGATGGCCGGGTGCGTGTGCGTCGCTTACCTGGGGAACACATGGCACCAGGATGCACTATGGGAAGAAGGCAAGCCGGCGGAGGCAGTGTGATGCTTTGGGCAATGTTCTGCTGGGAAACCTTGGGTCCTGCCATCAATGTGGATGTTACTTTGACACATACCACCTTGAAGTTTCAACCAGTTCAACAAAAAGTGTTAATGAAAGACATTGCCTACCCTAGCGTTAAACAAGGAAGTGTGAGAGTGCAGTTTTACAGTAAGTGCTGTAAAACTGAGTTTCAGATTGCACTGGTTGCAGAGCTACGGCTAGAAGAAATCTGGGGAAAAGCCTATTTTATTTACGTGCTTAAAAACCTACAATGGTCCACTTGAGATGGATTAACTCAAACTGGTTTATATAACATGATAATGCCTATTAATGGATAATTTAGTGAATTAAACACAAATAAAATACTTTATTCAGAACGTGATGGGTGCAACACTAAATTATCAGATTATTTATAACAAAGGAATGATGATTGCATCAGTGCAAAACCAGCTTCATAGTATATGAGTCTTGGGTTAAAAACAAAACTCAAAAATTCAAAATAACACTGAAAACAACAGCCCAGCCATATAAAAAAAAAAGACTGAAACGGTGCTTCGCCTGACACACTTCCTCACCTTGACTTAACCCACTCTGCACATTATTATGTGTTTCTTTGTCATTCTCTCATGCAAATAATGTAAGGCAGTTCTGGCAGGTCAAGGTGAATGCTTTGAATTGTGGGATACATATCCTGTGTGATATACTCTGCTTACTACACATTCTGGCAAATGCATTAGATCACTGGGGTTTCCCATGCAGAAAGTGTGCACTGGTTTACATACAGCAAAATAACGCATTAGTAATGATAGTATGCTATTCCAAATGTCTTCTATTCAATTTCTAAACAAATGGGATTCTTCCTAGTAAAAGAGATAAAAATGCAAATTGCATTTTTAAAAACTGAGCAACAAAGAAATGCAGCCAGCCTTAAAGGGTACTTCACCTCTGGCAAAATGGGCTTTCAATAAAACTCAGCTGCCCCGACAGTAGAAAGGCAGAAAAAAATGAAATAGGTTCTCCCTGACTAAAGAAAAATGGCTGTTTTCTTTCCTTGTAGGCAGCGGATAAAGGCTGGAAAGAATCGTGAATACGGAGAGAACGGCATGATGGATAATCTGAAAACCTCTGTGTTTGTAGTCAACATTTCAAACTGGACAAACACAGTGTTTAAGGCCAAATGGAGGGAAAAATAATGAAAGAAACTGCCGTTCCATCAGTTCCGCTCAACCCCCTCAAAGCAAAACGCCGGTAAGAAAGCTGTTGCGTAAGAACGTAAGACGCGTTCACGCCATGTCGTACTTACGAGTTTTCAACTTGTAAAAAGCATTCACATCCACGTAGAGCTCGTAATTACAACTTGTAATCTAGGAATTTTCTGAGAGCTCCTACTTGTACCACCTGACCTTTGCAAATTCATTCAGGCGTTGCCATAGAAATGCATAATTTCCAGTGCGAGAACAAGAACTGCTCCGAGTAGAATGTCAAGTGATGTCATTTTGAAATTACGGTAATTATGACATGGCGTGAACGCAGCAATAGTATGATACAATTTCCAGTGAAAAACCAATAAAATAACTGTTCTGTTAATAACCCTCTGCTGATCCGACTGTCTGTGGGCGGGGATACAAATTAAGGGTGTTCCGATTGATCGGCTACCAAATCGCTTTTGGGAAGTTTAATCGGCGGTCTTCATAAAGGCCGATCTTATAAACCGATCTCATGCTCACGGCACATAAAGACACGCGCCTGCCGTGAGAGGTACGGCATGACATGCAGCAGCGCCGTCTCAATCTCTGTCCGGCGCGGGTAAAATAATTATAATGCTGAAGGTGCATGTACAATTCATATTTCTTTATTAAATAACTTACAAAGGAATTTGAAACCTTTCCGAGACCAGCGTGAGTGAATCACTGCGCGTGCTCTCTCTCTCTCCCTCAAATTGCGCAAATGGTTCACATCACCACATCGCATCTGCACTATAAGAGCTGCACAGTTGACAGAATTGTCACTTGCACAATCGAGGCAGTGTCGCATTGTCACTAAATTTTATAATTTGCATTTCTTTAAGTCTTGCCAGTGTTTAAACCACTCAGCACTCGTGTGCTCTCTGAGAGACGGAGCGCTCACGCACACTCAAAGCGCACACACAATAAGGCCGCCTCACAAACAGCTTGTGAGTACCAATACCAAATTGCGCTTAAATGGTCAAATACATGTACAAAACTGACGTATTGACGAGTATACACGTAAACACAGTCGGTTTTGTCTTAAGTGAACGTAAACATATTTATATAGCATATTGGATTCGTGCAGCTCTTAAACTGCACTTGAATAACTAACTTTCGTAACCTTAATTGTAAGGATTAATCTGCATTTAATTTATTCAGGGAAGACCATCCAGTGTTATTTTACATTTGATTCCTTATTACATTTCTTTAGTATTTCTTACCTCAATACTACTGTTAGACCTACCCTATTTAATTTGTATCTTTATTTGATTTTATTTATTTGTGCTACTGCTTGTAAATAGTTTATTTGTTCTTATTTTATTACCGATTATTTACTTGTATTTTTTGTGAATGCAATGCATCAGAGTTTGAAGTCAGGCTTGTGCTGTGTGTAAGCTATTGTGCAACAACTGCCCCATTGTGAAAACAAGGCACTGCATGATCAAACATTTAGGTGAGAATGTTTTTTTTTTTTGAAAAAGTGTCAAAATTAAAAAATCCCCCATAAGAGTCACCTAAGGGGGGATTCCCACCATTTTCAAAAATTAAATTCAGGGCCTGAATGAATGTCTGTAAAAGTCCTGATTGGAGCATCCCTATAAATAATCCAACATGATAAAAAGAAGGCTTCAAATCGGCAGATACTGCTTCCTGTGATCGACGATCACCCTTAGATACAAACATAAGGAAGTATAATCTGTAGTTTTCATTAAAGCCCTGTCAAAGCGGTCAAAAGACTTTTGCTGACTAATAAACGTGAATTTCTCGGTCCAGGTAACATGGAGAACAAGTAAACATTGTTCATTTACATATACTACCAACTTTGTAACAATATAAAGCAGGCTGAAAATCTGCAAAGTTACGCTTTAATGCGGTACATCTGCAAGAGTAATTGTGTTCAAACACAGAAACCAAAAGCTGTGCATGAGAACTTATCTCAAAGCAACCTGACTGAAGCGTAAATGCATGCTTACATTATTTGTCTTTCCAGAAAGTCCACCCCAATGGTCTTTTTGTAGTCCTTGGTGAAGATGCCCTTGCAGTATCTCTGAATCATACTGGACTTCCCGACCGCTCCGTTCCCCACCACCACCACCTTGATGGCCACTTCCATGTCCTCCTCCAGCATGGCTGGATCTGTGTGGGCTCTCACTTCACTTCGGCCCGGCTTAGTGCTGCTGCTGTAGGATCTTCTCAACTCTAGCCTGGTTTAGAAGTAATTGACAGATCAGTTATAATCCCACACATTATGACGCATCAGGGGTTACTTAAACATACTTTTGCTGGCAGGATGCAAAACAACATAAAATAAACCAAAAAAGTAGACGTAATCGTCAATTCCTGCATCATGACTAGATGGTCATTATGTATTATTTTGGGTCAGCCATGGCACACTTTCCACTGAGTAAGCCTGCTGTCCGTCTGGGCAGAGTTTCCCACATCATGATGTTTCATGGTCGAACCATTCAGATTTTTTTCACTGTGATTTATAAGCACAAATAAGCATTCGCCCCCAAATTTTCCTTACTGTAATGCATCTGGACTTTTAATTTTGAGTTTGTTAATTTCTATTATTCTCAGTGGTGATTGTGATTAATATAGGCTAATGCAAAGATATATGACTGAAATCAGCATAAACTGAAGGAAGTACAACAAACACCACCATAAGGTAGAAATAGTTGATTTTAATATATTAAATGTTAACATTTTTAGGGATGCACGATATATCGGCATCGGCCGATATGTTCATTTTTAATGTTATCATTATCAGCCCGATAAGAAAATTAGGCCGATATATTAAAGCCGAGAAATAATGTATTATTTCCTTCAGCTGAGACACTTCAGATGTGCTCTGTTCATCATGATGGGTTTGGATTGCTTGAAATATGATTGGTATCACTTCATCAAAAAAAGTGCAACATGTGCAGTGCAAGTCTGTCATATAGACTACATAAAATTATAATGAGAACATCATAATTGTATGCTTAGGACATGGATTTTAATAGTGAGACTTTTATTTTTGTATTCAGGCTCTTGAAAATTATAACAAAATTTGGATTTAGATTTATCGGCCAATATATCGGCTATCGGCTTTCAAATATAAAGAATTTTCGGTTATTGGTATCGGCCAAAATTTTCATATTGGTGCATCCCTAAACATTTTAATGTATTTTTGTTTGAAGGTCATAAGAATTTGGGGGAACATGTACGTAATTGTATTTCTTTTGGTGAAAAAATATGACTTTCACCCCTAAAATAACTTGGTTGCAAATCAACATTGATTCAACAATTATAATCAATGAAAACTGGCTGTTTTCTGGACCTTGAGTCTACAGAAAGGTAGAAATGATTGTTGTCACAACATTGGAAGTTCTCATTTTGATACGATATCTTGAGAAATATCAATAATCGATACCATTTTTGATACCACAGGGAAAAACCTTTAATATTATCTTATAATTTTATCCACTGAAAGTCTAGGTAATCAATATTTTCATGACACATTGTAACAGTAATCCATATGAATCCAGCTGTTTAATCCAAGTCTTCTGAAGAGACATGATCACTTTCATATTTGAAATCACCAATGAAATCTGACAACAACTGTCTCATAAATTTTGTTTCAAAATGCTCAAATCATGACAAATAAACTGCATTTTTCAGGATGGACCAAGTTTCTATAGGAACCAGAGCTTCTAACGGCAGCTGCAATGACGCGATAACTTTACCAATTGCTGATTGGCTCTTTTATTTAGAAGGCGGGACTTATTTCGGCATATTACGTATTGCATTTTCTCCTTTTCATAGTAATATAAGTGCACCGTCTTTGTATATCAAAAGTATTTGGTAATAAACAGGAAAATAAGTGTTAATGTTGCAAAATTCAAATTTCTATAAGCCTCTCTACAAAAGACAATAGTGTCATCATTCAGCTCAAATCATTTCCATGATGATTCAATTAAGTTCATTAACTGTGTTGGTGTTGATGTTGTTTAAGTTCGAAATGAATTTAATTCAACTATAAAGCAGCCCTACAGAAGACAATTGCTGCATCCCAATTCGCTTACTATCCGTCCTAAATAGTATTCAAAATTAGAATTAGTGTGTCCCAAATCGTAGTATGTTGAAATGAGTATTCCAAAGATACCCGGATGGTTTTCTATTTCCGGCTAGAATCCGAAGTGCAGATCCATCAAAGACTTTAGATACAGGGCCTGTCCAAATACCCACAATTGCGGTCTTGGCCATTTGAGAGCGAGTGCACGCAACAGGAAGTAAGTGCGTAAGACTGTCCCAGCTCTTAAAAATGCCAAAGCGCAGTGCCCTGAGCGTACACTAAACCTACACTAAGCATATCACATCATGCACTATGTTCGGGAACTCGCGTGACACATGCACGATGTCAAGGAAAACATTCCACTGTAAGTTAAATTATTAAACATATAATGTATATTTTTTTACATCATTTGCAATTGCTTTTTATCCCTTAATTAGAAGCACCACAATTACTAAATTGCGTTGTCTGTTATAGGGACTAGTTTATTTTAAAATGCTAATTATTGAAAATCAAATTTAAGCTCTGTAAACACTTTTGCAACAATACAAGTGTGTCCTATTGGGTAATGAAAAGCTCTACACACACTTGTCGTCTTCACGCCCACTCGAACACTTGAGCCAAATACAGGAAATACGCCATGTAAGTAAACAGAAGAAGTGTGTGTATTTGGACAGGCCCATACTTTGATATCCATACACACTCCATCTAACGGCTAATATTACCCACAACCCATTGCTCGTTTAATGAGAATTCAATTAGAACTACAAGCACGAATACAAAGTGTTAAAAAAACTACAAACATGGCGGATGTGCGAGACTGAAGGTTAAGTAAGAGGTTTAGATAAAGGGGTTTGAGTGATTAATATTCAGTATCTAACCTGACGAAAAGATATTTATTCAATGTTATTCACATTATATTTCATCTGCAACAGCATTGTGAACTTTTGTAATGATGTGTTTGGTCATTAATGTTTAAATGCATCATTATGCAAACACATGAGGAGAGTCTCTGCATGAAAGACCCACGTCTGGCAGATCAACGTGCTACTATATTTCTCTCTGATAGTAGGAAATTAAATTACATTTAAAACAGAGTGGTCCGTAAAAGACGCAAAGTAGTTTGTCCCAAAGCTATTCTGCTAAAACAGTACTTTTAGGTCATAGTATAAGTAGGCGAACTGGGATGCACACGATAGTTTTGTCCACAGCAGGAGTCTTGAACGTGAACGCAAAAATGCAATCCAAGAAAGCTGGATAGATAGCAGCGAGACACTGCCGCTTACATATTAGGTTACGTTAGCAAGGCCTCCCACGTTTCTCCTGGGTAACTAAATACAGCAGCCAACCTGACACAATAACCATATCCATGAGTCTCTACACCAGCACTCATCTCCACAGGACATGCTTTCACAAACACACTTGCAAGATGGTGAAAATTAAAATATATATCTGTTATATTTAGCTGGACTTCTAATACTTTAGAATACAATAGTTTATAGATCAATATAAACTAACAATTTTTTTAAATGCATCTGAAAGACAACATTAGATTTCCTTTCGTTTAGTTCGGCTTTTAGAACAAAAGATAAATCACAGCGTTGTTTCTTGACAGGTGTTTATGAGGTCTGAAGGGCTGGGTTACTGCCATGGCACTGAGATCCGCGTAACCAAGGAAGTCTGCATGATATACAAAGTGCACTCACTCACACACTCAGCATGGCTGTATATGGCAGGTGGAAAAACACCCTAAAATATAAATGCATGACTCTCTACGAGCACCAAAACTTCAGGAGATCCTGTTTAAAGCAGCTGTTAGTGGTCAGATTACAAACCTCCATCACACAACATCTTACACAGGATTTCATGTGTTGCAGGTAGTCCATTTAAGAGATCTGCACAGTACTTTGCTTATTACACAAATAAAAAGTGGCAAAAACATTGGAGTACACGGCTCATATCAAAGTACCATGGAACCATTTGTATCCATCACCATGTTTTTACCATGGTATTAGATGCTACTCAAATTCACTTCAAAGAATTGCAAGAGTACAAAAGTAGTTCAAAACAAATCCTTGCGAGAGATCCTTGTACCTAACTGTACATAGGTTTAGCTGCTTGTAATTATGCATAATGTTACTATAGTAAGCACATGTAACGTGTAGGACACTGTAAGATAAAGTGTTACCAACGTTCTCAGAACTTCAGCTAAAAAGTTCTTTGAGTAACTGTACCACATTCTTTAAATAACATTCAAGTAACGTTAATAGAACGTTTATTCAATGTTATTTGGTCTTTAATAATGTTCTCGAATTGTTAGCATGATATTTATACGTCCTCCGCAAAATGTTTTTTTCTTCTTAAATGTTTTAGTTGTAAGCGTACCACATTCTAAAAAGTAATGTTTTTAAGCTTTAAGTAACGTTAATAGAACGTTCAATCAATTTGATCTTTACTAATGTTCTCAAAATGTTAGCACAATATTTGTACGTCATTCTAAACCATCTTTTTTCCAGAAATGTTTCAGTTGGTCAAATGTTTTTAATGTTTCAGAACCTTCAGAAGTAACGTCCTCATAATGTTTGCAGAATGAACAAATTGAATGTTCGCGTAACAACAACAAAAAACAGAACGTTTCGAACTTTCAGGAAAAAGCGTTTTCATAACTTAATGGGAACGTTAGCAATCTTTAAGTAACTGAACCACATTCTAAAAAGTAATGTTCTTTAAGTAACGTTAACAAAGTTTGGTTTGTTCAATGTTATTTATTCTTTAATAATGTTCTCAAAACATTAGCATGAAAAGTTTTTGTTTCTGAAATGTTTCAGAACGTTCAGAGAACCTTCAGAAGTAACATTCCCATAATGTTTGCAGAATGAACAAGTGAAATGATTGCATAACCCAAAAAAAAAAACGTTAAAACGTTAATAGAACGTTCGTTCAATATTACTTGGTCTCTAAAAATGTTCTCAAAACGTTAGCACGATATTTATACATCGTTCGCGAAACGGTTTTTTTTTATATTTTAGTTGGCCAAATGTTTTTTAAACTTTTCAGAACGTTCAGAGAACCAGCATAAGTAATTTGATTCCAATAAGCTAAAATTAGAAAATGCTTAAAATAGAATGTTCCCTTAACGTTTGCATAACCAAAATAGACAGTTATAAAACAGTACGTTTCGAACATTCAGAGAACTTTCAGGAAAAAGCATTTTTATAACTTAATGGGAACGTTAGCAATCTTTAAGTAACTGTACCACATTCTAAAAAGTAACGTTCTTTAAGTAACTATAACGTTCGTTCATTGTAATTTGGTCTTGTTCTCGAAACATTAGCACGATATTTGTCATTCCGAAACGTTTTTTTCTTTCTGAAATGTTTTAGTTGATCAAATGTTTTTTAACGTTCTGAGAACCTTCAGAAGTCAGAGAACTTTCAGAAAAAAAAAAGTTCTCATAACTTAATGAAAACGTTAGCAATGTAACTGTACCACAATTAAGTAACGTTCTTTAAGATGCATTCTTTAAGTAACGTTAATAGCACGTTAATATACCAAATAACAATGTTATTTGGTATTGACTAACTCTTCTCAAAATGTTTGCACGATATTTATACGTCGTTCCGAGACGTTTTTTTTTTTTTTTCCTGAAATATTTTAGTTGACCAAATGTTCTTTTTAAAAAGGTTCTTTTTCAGAGAACCTTCAGAACGTCCCCATAATGTTTGCAGAATGAACAGATGGAACGTTTCGAACGTTCAGAGAACTTTCAGGAAAAACCGTTTTCATAACTTAATGGGAACGTTAGGAAAATGTTCTTAGAACATATGATGCCTTAGTTGGGATGGTACAGTGATGTATCAGATAGTAACGGAATGAAACTGTTATATAGACGTACTGAACGATTATTAATAAGTATGTGAATGCTACTTAAAATAATTCCATGGTACATTTTGTTAGTGAGAAAGAAACCGCGGTGTCTTACCTGCATTCGTGTTACTAGGTTACATTGTTTCGTCTTTGAAGATCCGACACGAGAATAAACACGAGCTGTCCAGGAGCATCCAAACACACAGCTCTAGTGATTTATGAGCAAACACCTCTGCTGAATGCAAATATAACACAGCAGCAGCTGCATGAAGAGAGCTTTTATAAGTCCGCACAGTTTATCAAAGGAGTGGCCTCCTCCTCCTTCACTGTTCTCTCTGCTGTCTCTCTCCGCTTCAGCCTGGATGATCCAAAGTCAAACGGGCTCTGAGGAAGCAAATGTCAACAGATATAGATGCGAACAGATATAGCAGAGAGTCTTAACGTGGTTTGCGGTCATTCGCGACTCTGTCTTCGCGTGTGTCTCATCTGTTGACCACAGCAGCAGTGCCGTGAAGCGGGAGACCACTCTGCGATATCAGTCTGTCGCCCACCAAAAAGACCCTTTTCAAAATAAAAGCCTGACTTTATTTATTCATTTATTTAAAGGCACAATATGTAAGATATGGATTAAAATATCCAAAAACCACCAGAACAGTGTTATACATTTTGTTGACTCGTGTTCTTACATTATCCCAAATGTTTCCAAGAATGTTTAAATCCAGGGAAATAAGCAATTTTAACCATGACATGGACCGTGTCCGTGCGTCGCTTATCAATGACATCATACCCGCGTTACCCTCGATTTCCGGAGAAAATACGCTTTAATATATGATGTGTTTTATTAGACAGGCGAGCAACTGTTTGGATCATTCATGGACAGAAAATTAATCATTGTTATACAGCTCAACACAGTTAGTCTTATTGTTTAAATCTGGTTTTCTTGATTTACCGCGAGTACCATGTTTTACCATGCCTGATATGAATCTCTTACTGCAGTGTGAACAAGTGTCTCATAGTAGCGCAGAGCGAACGCACAGAGTAGCATTATAACATAACTTTAACACACTCAAATGTGTGTAATATGATAAAACAGCGCTGCGTTACCACACACACACATGAGCGGAAGAAGTGGAAGCGCTCGTCTGCGGCAGAATAAAATCTCCGCCAAATCAAGACGTCATCAAGCCACGACTTTGTTTTGAATAAGCAACGAAAAATTACATATTGTGCCTTTAATTGTATTTAGTCACCATGAAATCAAACTGGACAATTCTTGATTTATTTAATGGAATATTGGGGTATTTATTATACATGATTTATCCGTGCACAACTTTTTTTTTTTTTTTGTCCTCGTAATCTTTAATCAAAAATACTTCCCCTCTTGTTGCTGCAGGATCTCTTCTCTTCTCTGATGACGTGTTTACTGGTGCGAGAGCGAGACACATTCGACCAATAGCAAACCACAACCATCCAATCAATTCTCCATGGACAAAATCATGTCCTGTCCTACATTTGTTCTTGTTTGGGAAGCCGCTTCACTCGGATATACGTCACAATATAGAAGAAAACACCATCCATCTGTTTCAGGCTAACTTTACTAAACTGGCTGTTGTGTTATTCCCTAAAAAGTAATTAATTGCATTACTTAGTTATGGAAAGTAATGAGTTACATTCATTACATTCTTCTCACCTGGGCTGGGCTTGCTTGTTTGTTTTTGAATAATAAAAAAACGTATTTGGCAAATGTAAAGGCCCTTTTACTTAAAGTGAAATGACTAAACCTCAACAAATGTGATGTTTATCTATATGTTTACTTTTTCTTATTCATACCGTTGAATTGGATCATTGAAGGTCAGCAGCAAAGACATTGATTAATAAAGTGAGATTAAATAGATAAAGTATATTTGTATTTAACATATTTCAATTATTGCAGGTTTGCATAATATTCTGAGTTTGCATTTACTGTTTTTAATCATGTTGAGGAGTCCTGAATCTGTTTTTGTGCAATTGAGATGAGTAAATGCTCATATTTAGTCTAGATCAACAGTAACCATTATGTTCACCCACAGCGCACACTGAGTCTCGCACTCACTAAGTAACTATATAATAAAGTAACTATTTTGTTGTAAAATTAAAAGTAATGTGTTACTTTACTAGTTACTTGAAAAATGTAATCTGATTACATAACTCATAACTCGCGTTACTTGTACTGTGTTACCCCAACACTGGTTATAGTTTGTCTAAAATCACAAGCTGTTGTTGTCTGATATTAGACTGTTTTATTTGATATAGGGTATTATAAGAAAAATTTATGAGGATGAAGAAGTTTATTGCAGCGTAGCAGTGACAAAGTAGTTTTGTCATATTATAAGCTCCATATACACAGAGCACTTTGGGTTCAATGGAGTCGGAATGAACCCCAAACATCTAAAACTCAAACCTTTTATCCTGTTACAGTTTACTACCCCTAATGTAAATGAAGCTGCTCCTGCTTTAACAGCTGTGGTCTGTATGTTAATAAAGTTGAGACAACCCATTGTCCGAGATGGTTCTCAAGGTCCCTCACCTGCCTCCATTCTACAATTTATGAACATTTGCTCCAGATGTGATCAGCCTGTTGATTTTCTCTATAATAAATAAGCCATTTTTGGGGATTGAGCATGATCAACCACCTACCTTGGAGTGGAATCTAGGTTGGGGCAGACTATAATTTCTTACAGTATATAATATAGGCTATATTAAATGCATATATACACCGATCAGGCATAACATTATGACCTAATATTGTGTTGGTCCCCCTTTTGCTGCCAAAACAGCCCTGACCCGTCGAGGCATGGACTCCTTTAAGGTGTACTGTTGTATCTGGCACCAAGATTTTAGCAGCAGATCTTTTAAGTCCTGTAAGTTGAGGTGGGACCTCCAAGGATCGGACTTGTTTGTTGTTACGGCCTGTGCCTTGTGTGCGTTTTTCTTGCTCATGACGTCATGACTCTGCTATTTTCTCTCTTCTCTCTTGATTGTCTAGGTCCGCCCTGTGCACCTGCGTGTCATTGCTGATTAACTATATTAAGGACGCTGAAGCGGAGCATGGCAGGAGAAAGAGATTCACCAGCAAACAAGCTTTGTTTTGTTTTGTTTCGGATTCTATTTTCCCTTTTCTTTGGGTTCTTTCTTAAATGTTTTTCTTCATATTTGTTGCCTCAGTACTTTAGAGTTGTTTGTGTTAATTATACTTTGTTACTTGTTCTGAAGATAATTGGTTGGTTTTGTTATGATACGTGTTTCCATTGTGTTATGGTTAGTTTTGTGATTTAAATAAATGTTTATACTTCGTATTTTGGTTTCATGTGTCCTTCGGTATATTGTGTTCCCCTTTCTGTTGAATTTAAAAAGGTTCGTAACATTGTTCAGCACATCCCACAGATGCTCGATTGGATTGAGATCTGGGGAATTTGGAGGCCAAGTCAACACCTCAAACTCGTTGTTGTGCTCCTCAAACCATTCCTGAACCATTTTTGCTTTGTGGCAGGGAGCATTATCCTGCTGAAAGAGCCACAGCCACCAGGGAATACCGTCTCCATGAAAGGGTGTACATGGTCTGCAAACGCTTAGGTAGGTGGTACGTGTCAAAGTAACATCCACATGGATGGCAGGACCCAAGGTTTCCCAGCAGAACGTTGCCCAAAGCATCACACTGCCTCCGCCGGCTTGCCTTCTTCCCATAGTGCATCCTGGTGCCATGTGTTCCCCAGGTAAGCCACGCACACGCACCCGGCCATCCACGTGATGTAAAAGAAAACATGATTCATCACTGGTCTGCAGCTATGCCGCCCCATACGCAACAAACTGCGATGCACTGTGTATTCTGACACCTTTCTATCAGAACCAGCATTAACTTCTTGAGCAATTTGAGCTACAGTAGCTCGTCTGTTTGATCGGACCACACGGGCCAGCCTTCGCTCCCCACGTGTATCAATGAGCCTTGGCCGCCCATAACCCTGTCGCTGGTTCACCACTGTTCCTTCCTTGGAGCACTTTTGATAGACACTGACCACTGCAGACCAGGAACACCCCACAAGAGCTGCAGTTTTGGAGATGCTCTGACCCAGTCATCTAGCATCACAATTTGGCCCTTGTCAAACTCGCTCAAATACTTATATATAAAAATAAATATATATGAAGCAAAAGGCCCAGATCTCCTTCAAACTGTATGCATAGAGTGCCAGAGAGTTTTAATCAACAGCTAAAGTAAAGAAGAAGCCAGTCACATGGTGTATTGTAATTAAAAGGTTTTGCAACTTAATGTGGAAATGCACATGAACATCAAGATAAAAGGTTCTGCCAAATGCAGACATGTACATTATAATACTTTGTATGGTTAGTAAGGGGTGGGATTGTCATTTTTGGGGCCCCAAGCTAACTTTGTAATTGAGGGAGTCTTTTTTTATAGCCATCTTGTCTGTACAGTAGAGACTCCTACATTCTTAATAAATCTTGATTAAGTGCAAAATTTGCCTTGTTTTTCAAAGAGCATAAAGCTTTAAAATTACAAGAAATTTTGTGGAATTAGAAGGGTTCAATAAAAAGTGCATAAGTAAAAAAAAAAAAAATATATATATATATATATATATGTACCACATATATTTCCCCTTAAAATTGCATTTTGCCACTTTTTCTAAATACCAAAAAGTAACATCACAACTACATCATGAAAAAGCCTGTGACAAACAAGTTCTCTACTGTGAAACCTACATCAGTACTGGATGTAGAACTTGGACAATGTATGCTTTGATCTATACATGCGTTTCATGGTAAAAGAATAACAGAATAAAGTTATGGCTCATAAGCACTTACTCACACACGAGAGAGGCCCTGTTGGATCATTTGACAGACAGGAGCACGTAAGTAGGTATGTTTTAAAGCATGACAGCTGGTTTAAGCTGGTCAAGTACTGGTCCTAAGAAACTAGCTCCAGCTCAGGACCAGCTTAAACCAGCTCATGACCACCTAAGGACCAGCCTAAACCAGCTGCCATGCTTCAAAACATACCTATCCAGCATATGCTGTGTATTTTGGAATTTTGGAATTTTGGAAACGGCTGTGTAGAGTGGTGCAGGTAGACGCCACTTTGTAGGCCAACCAGTAGTTAGCATCGCACCGGTTCCCTTGACAAAAACCCAATAGGATTTTTCCATAGACTTTTGGATTATTGGAAGAAAAAAAGCTCTGTGATGATCAACAGAAGTTTATGATACTTACACGTTTTGTCCATCAAGATAGTTATCACAGATGAACAAAACTTTTATGAATTTTGAAGCCTAAATGCAGTCGCCAGAAGTAAAAAGCTAAAGGTAGGCTATAAACGAACTACACCACGGTCCCCACAAAGATTGGGGGTTAGGTGCCTTGCTCATGGGCACATCAGTTGTGGGTAATGAGAGTGGAAGAGAGCGCTGTTCATTCACTCCCCCCACCTACATATACATGCACGTTCTTAACCCGATTATGCTTAATAAGCTGACAATGCATGTGGTCATGTAAACGCGTTAACCCGTTTTCCTTTATAGGAGTAAAGTCAATAACGGCTTAAGCATAAACCGATCGACTCAGCCCTTACCCCGATTTCTCCCACATAACCCGTGTCCTTTGGCGTTATTGAAGTGCGCATATGTGATAGGCTATATGACAGGAAAGCGTCCTTACTGTGCACGTAGTGACCTTCCAGGACTGGAGCAGGCGCCAGCTTGTCCAGAACAACATACTGTCACTCTCCCTAGGATGCCTGTTGTACACCTTCGATACTGATCTGTAACACAGAATACTACGCACATACACAGATACACCGCTTCTCCAAGGTTGGAGTTGGTGGAGCGTCAACTGAAAACAACATAGTTCTCCAAAACATACAGATAACACGTTCCTCTCCTCAGAGAGAAGTACAGGCAATAGTACAGGCAATATTCATCTTGATTCTTTAGTGTTTCAGTAAAAGGAAATAATATAAAATGAATAAAATATAATATAAAATGAAAGACAATCAGTGGTTCTATTGATTAAGTAATATCATAACTGGAAAGATTCATTAAAAATCATTATAATAATATAGGAGGATAAATATTGATTAAGGCTTTGATTATAAATTTAATTAGGATATATATATATACAGTGGGGAGAACAAGCATGTAGAAGTCTGTAATTTTTATCATAGGTACACTTCAACTGTGAGTGACGGAATCTAAAACAAAAAGGTTTCGGGGCTGTCGCTGGGCAATACGGACTTTCAGCTCCCTCCAAAGATTTTCTATTGGGTTCAGGTCTGGAGACTGGCTAGGCCACTCCAGGACCTTGAGATGCTTCTTACTCCACTCCTTCTTCTTCACTCCTTAGTTGCCCTGGCTGTGTGTTTCGGGTCGTTGTCATGCTGGAAGACCCAGCCACGACCCATCTTCAATGCTCTTACTGAGGGAAGGAGGTTATTGGCCAAGATCTCGCGATACATGGCCCCATCCATCCTCCTCTCAATACGGTGCAGTCGTTCTGTCCCCTTTGCAGAAAAGCATCCCCAAAGAATGATGTTTCCGCCTCCATGCTTCACGGTTGGGATGGTGTTCTTGGGGTTGTACTCATCCTTCTTCTTCATCCAAACACGGCGAGTGGAGTTTAGACCAAAAAGCTCTATTTTTGTCTCATCAGACCACATGACCTTCTCCCATTCCTCCTCTGGATCATCCAGATGGTCATTGGCAAACTTCAGACGGGCCTGGACATGCGCTGACTTGAGCAGGGGGACCTTGCGTGCGCTGCAGGATTTTAATCCATGATGGCGTAGTGCGTTACTAATGGTTTTCTTTGAGACTGTGGTCCCAGCTCTCTTCAGGTCATTGACCAGGTTCTGCCGTGTAGTTCTGGGCTGATCCCTCACCTTCCTCATGATCATTGATGCCCCACGAGGTGAGATCTTGCATGGTGCCCCAGACCGAGGGAGACTGACCGTCATCTTGAACTTCTTCCATTTTCTAATAATTGCGCCAACAGTTGTTGCCTTCTCACCAAGCTGCTTGCCTATTGTCCTGTAGCCCATCCCAGCCTTGTGCAGGTCTACAATTTTATCCCTGATGTCCTTACACAGCTCTCTGGTCTTGGCCATTGTGGAGAGGTTGGAGTCTGTTTGATTGAGTGTGTGGACATGTGTCTTTTATACAGGTAACGAGTTCAAACAGGTGCAGTTAATACAGGTAATGAGTGGAGAACAGGAGGGCTTCTTAAAGAAAAACTAACAGGTCTGTGAGAGCCGGAATTCTTACTGGTTGGTAGGTGATCAAATACTTAAGTCATGCAATAAAATGCGAATTAATTATTTAAAAATCATACAATGTGATTTTCTGGACTTCTCTCACAGTTGAAGAGTACCTATGATAAAAATTACAGACTTCTACATGCTTTGTAAGTGGGCAAACCTGCAAAATCGGCAGTGTATCAAATCAACCCACATACATCACCATTGTTCATCATACCCGCAATAGAGGTTTCATTGAGCTTCATCCGGCGCTGCGTGTTCAGCTCCTCCGTCCACACTCAGCCCCCATGGTGGGTTCAACGCTTCATGTATATTATATTCTAAATCCCAAACCTGAATCATATATAAACTTAATTAATGCTCTGTATAGCTGTCTGTCCATTAAACCTTTTCCTAAAATATCCTCATTCTTCATTCTATCCTCTCCATTCTTCAAATGACTGAATAATACATCACGAAATATATTATATTTACTACACATAAATAATACATGACATGCATTTTCAGATACACCACACAGATCGCATAATCCATTTTCATGTAATCCCATAATTGCCAGTGTTGATTAATCCTGTATGTCCCAGTCTTAACCTAGACAGCAATACTACTTCTTTCCTATTTCCTCCCTGGCAATTTATCCTCCCTACTGTCTGTGTGATACTATAACACCATCTCCCTGTGCTACTACTGTCCCATCTAATTTGCCACTTATTCATTAACTTTTTCTTTAAAATCGATTTTTGCCTCCTTTTCCCCCATAGGTATACTTTAACATCCACCTCCCTCTTGTCTAGTGCTTTTTTGCTAGTTTATCAGCAACTTCATTACCAGATACCCCAACATGTGCTGGTACCCAACAGAAATACACCACTATTCCAGCCGCTTTCAGTCTGTATGTGTGCTTTTTCTTCTTCTTCTTTGGTGTTTATTGGCGGTTGGCAAACTAACTTACAGGTGCATCACCGCCACCGATGTGGATCATGCTTCAACATGGGATAAAAAATAAATACTAAGCAAAACAAATAAAAAAGACCTATTTTAACTGAAAATAACTTGCACAGATATATCTTAAAATGTGTCAGTGCTATTGTTTAATCTCAAGATGCAGCAGTAATGTTTTTTTTTCTTTCTAAGGCACGTTTATAAAAGCTACTTAAATATCCTAATTGAACTAAGGCATAATCCTGACTTAATATAAACCCTGGGGGTATTCCAGAAAGCAGGTTATGTGACATACCTCAACTTTCGGTTCCAAAAAACGGAGGTAACTTTCAGGGTATGTACACTGAACAAAATTATAAACGCAACACTTTTGTTTTTGCCCCCATTTTTCATGAGCTGAACTCAAAGATTTAAGACTTTTTCTATGTACACAAAAGGCCCATTTCTTTCAAATATTGTTCACAAATCTGTCTAAATCTGCACATTTTAGAGTGGCCTTTTATTGTGGCCAGCCTAAGGCACACCTGTGCAATAATCATGCTGTCTAATCAGCATCTTGATATGCCACACCTGTGAGGTGGATGGATTATCTCGACAAAGGAGAAGTGCTCACTAACACAGATTTAGACAGATTTGTGAACAATGTTTGAGAGAAATGGGCCTTTTGTGTAAAAAGTCTTAGATCTTTGAGTTCAGCTCATGAAAAATGGGGGCAAAAACAAAAGTGTTGCATTTATAATTTTGTTCAGTGTAAGTAGCCTGCTCCGGAGCAGCTCATGATCCAGGGTTAGTTTGCTTAGGTGCATGTTATATAATTAATATAGTTATATTAATACAACTGAATTTGTTATATAGTTACAGTTATATAATATATAATATTATATATTAATTCTAAAGCACTATTACAACAAGGTAATGTTTAAATGTTAATTAAAATTCAAATATATTTATTATTTTATTGTCATCTCACACATGGATCAATTCAATTCAATTAATTAGCATCAAACAAACAATATAATCCTTATTCTCAGTGAATAAAGAATACTTATTAAACGAAAAGGTCGAAAAAATGATTGCACAACCACCAAATAGGTGCCGATGTGCATTAAGTAGGTTATGTAAATCGCCATTAAACAAAAGAAGAAGAGGAAGTAGAGTGGCGCGCTTTTTCTTAGCGTCTGTTTCCATGGTGAATCATCGATTCGTTGCTCTGTTGAGAATGTCTTGTGTGTTAACCGGGAACATATTCTGAGTTGTCTGAACTTACTCATGGACGCATTTTTGGAACCAGCATACCTTGAGTAAGCAAGGTTTGGGTTAATCAACCGAGAGTTCAAGGTATATGTGACGGTAGTAACCTTGCTTTCTGGAATACCCCCCATCTGTGAAACCGGGCCTATATTCTTTTACTTAATTTTATAAACGTAATAATATCATCATATATCTTACTAGCTGTTTTCCCTAATAGACCTGATAAAGAAAAGTCATGGTGTTTTACCTTCTTTGGTGACTGAATGAGGTGACATCTCTCATTGTATTTCTTACAGTGAAGTAGTAGGCTACATGATCAACTGTTTCTTGTTGGCTACAGTGTATGCATTCCCCGTTGAGTACTTGCCAATTTTATATGTGTGTTTTATATGTATATTTTAATGTACTGTTAAGCCCATGAGTTTTTCTTCCTTTCATTTCCTGCTCTATACTTCCTCCTGTTTTTACTCCTTTTATTCATCAATCTGTTTTTGTGCAAGTGAGACGAGTAAATGCCTGCTCACATTTAGTCATGACATGAGGACAGGAGAGCTGTCAGTCATTAAATGGAAAAAAAAAAAGTAACTTGGATATTTTGCTGTAAATTTAAAAGTAGTGTGTTACTTGAAAAAAGTAATCTAATTACTTGAGTTACTTGTAATGTGTTACCCACAATACTGGTTATAAAACTATATGCATTTATACATTTTTGATTTAAATTAAGACATAGTTAAATAAAAGTTTCCATATACCCAAAAAAAGAAAAACCATAAAACCCAATTTTTTTTATAAAACCTAAAATTGTATTTAGGAAGTCACATATCAGCACAGAGCAATGAGGAACAACTATTAGTTTATCTAAAATCACATACTGTGTTGTCTGATATTCAACTGTTTTATTTGATATAGGGTACATTATATATGATATATTAAATGCATATATATATAAAATGAAAAAAGGCCCAGTTCTCCTTCAAACTGTATGCATAGAGTGCCAGAGAGTTAATCAACAGCTACAGTAAAAATGAACTGGTCACATGGTTTATGGTTTAAAAAAGACTGGTCACATGGTTTATTGCAATTAAAACATCTTGCAACTTAATGAACAACAAACACACGTTATATACAGACATTAAGTTAAAACATAAAAAAAATAATAACTTTGCATGAACTTGACACACACACACACACACACAATCACCAAACTCAACTAGTTAAATATGGCACTAGCAACAGCAAGGCCACGAGTGCAATTTCCTGGAAATACCCATCCTGATCAACCGTGTGCATTGAATGCATTGTATGTGACGTCAGATAAAAGGTTCTGGCAAATGCATACATGTAAATGAGAATACTTTATACGGTTAGTACATGGTGGGATTGTCAATTTAACTTGGTTATTGAGGGAGCCTTTTATAGCCATCATGTCTGCACAGTAGAGACTCCTACATTCTTAAATCTTGATTAAGTGCAAAATGTGCCTTGTTTTTCAAAGGACATAAAGCTTTTAAAATTAGAAGAAATTAATGGGGAGGGTGTAGCAGGGTTTTAATAAATGCATAAAGTTAAAAAAAATTTGCCACTTTTTCTAAATACCAAAAAGCTTGGCAAAGTTATAGTTCTGGAAAAGCCTTTGACAAACAAGTTCTCCACTGTGAAACCTACAGCAGGACTGGATCCAGAAATGTATGCTTTGGATGTAAATGTATGCTTTGATCTATACATGCGTTTCATGACAAAATAATAGAATAAAGTTATGGCTCATAAGCACATACACACACATTAGCGACCTTGACGGATCGTTTTTACAGACAGGAGTGCGTAAGATGAGTTTTGATGTTGTCGAGTGGGAATACAGCAAATTGGAATTTTGGAAACGGCTCTGTGAGCTTCTCATTGGTTAACGGATGATTACGTCAGAGAACGGTTCAATTAAAATTTTCACAATTTTTGGTTGATTGATGGAGCGTCATATTTGGAATCCCCTTTGAAATCAATGGATTCACATCATATCCTGATGCAACAAACTCTACACTAAGAAATATCCATAAAAATCGACCTTGTTAATATTAAGGAATTTTCTGTATTCATTTTTCAGAGGTATTTTCACCCATCATTTGAATTATGCATTTAAGTGTGTGTGATTTAGGATTGAAGGAAATGTCCGTAAACTTAAGGGAAAATGTTCTGGTAATTTTCTGACAGGACATTGTCCATTTACACAAATTATTGCGTTTTGACGTCACTAACGGAGAATTACCTGATTTTTTTTTATTTTTTTATCCTGTACTTGTATTGCCAGGTTATTGGTTTGCATGTAACAACGGGTTTATTCAATACGCGTGGGAGTGTGCGTGCGTGTAAACGTTCCCACTGTCTAAACTACAGCATCACAACAAAACTAGATCGCTCTAACCATCATCAGAAGATCTACACTGCCAGAAGCAGACAGCGTTGATGGTTTTAATGGGCGTGATGTAGCATCTCCTGACAATGAACACAACACAAGCCTGCTGGATCGGTGTGTGAAATTGCTAATGGACCATATAATGATTTCATCAAATGACTTGGTGTCCCAGTGTCGTTCTTACACATGTTCGGGCCTAAATTACTGGTGGCCGTGGGCCGTATCCCTCAGCAAAGTCCTCTGGACCCACCTCTTGCAGGAATTTGGGACTGTTATAGTCAGACAACTGGTGGCTGAAGCCTGCAGGGTCATTATCGCTCACATCCACTTCAGGACGCTCAGATTCATCCACTTCTGTGTTAGCAAGGTCAGTGGTTGTTTCGCAGTCTTTCTCTTCTGGAGGAACGGGGGAAGAACCATAGCTGAATTCATTCAGTTGGGGTTTGTGTCCATCAAACGCTGTTGGAGAATTGATGGGTGACTCGGTTTGGGAAAGGAGGGCTGTAGAAGACTGGCCGGTTATAACGCTCCGCTGCAGATGGACAGGAGCAAACGGTTAGCAGTCTTGGCACTGCTGATAGTACTACTAAAATTAGCAGAAAGTCACTAGACACTTCACAAATACAAAACAATGCTGCATAAAAGCCTTAAAGGAACAGTTCATATGAAATTTTTAAACTGTCATAATTTACTGAAATATCTTCATATTGTTCCAAACATGCACTGTTAATCTTATGTTGTGTTCGGGTCATTTTGACCCGGAGAGGATTTTCCCGTACCGGAAAATGCTAATGTTATTGCACTGGACTAAAATTTACTGACTTTACTCACCCAGAGTCTTTTTTTGGTCATTTTTTGTGGGTTTTTTTTCACATTGTAACACTTATGGTGTCAAAAATGACCGGCCTACAAAAAATAGCTTATAAATCTCTCATTTATATTCACCAAATATTGGATTCAATCTTTTTGTCAGCTTGTTTTCTTTCAATAAGGACAGGTTTTGTATTTATTTTTGGAACTGATCGATCGTAGGCATTATTTATCTGAGCTTATGTACCTCAAAAAAAAGCATCATTTGTGGATAATTTTGTACATTTTCCATAAAATATGAAAAAAATGGTACTGTTTATCACACTAGTGTGCTTCAAGGTTTAGCCAGGAATTTTGTTTTAATATGCTTTTATTTTGTACAAAATGGCACAAAGTCACACTTGTGTTGTTCACGGTCAAAAATGAACGGCCTACAAAAAAATAGCTTATAAATCAATCAAATATAAGTCAACTTGTTTTCTTTAAATTAGGACAGGTTTTGTATTTATTTTTGAAACAGACTGATCGTAGGCCTCGTTGATCTGAGCTTATATTGGTCAAAAATGACCGCCCATTGAAAATTAATGGGGGAGTCGAAAATCAGAGAAACGATTAATGTTCAGGAGCGTGTGCATCATGCTCATGTTCATATACAGTGGGGAGAACAAGTATTTGATACACTGCCGATTTTGCAGGTTTTCCTACTTACAAAGCATGTAGAAGTCTGTAATTTTTATCATAGGTACACTTCAACTGTGAGAGACGGAATCTAAAACAAAAATCCAGAAAATCACATTGTATGATTTTTAAATAATTAATTTGCATTTTATTGCATGACATAAGTATTTGATCACCTACCAACCAGTAAGAATTCCGGCTCTCACAGACCTGTTAGTTTTTCTTTAAGAAGCCCTCCTGTTCTTCACTCATTACCTGTATTAACTGCACCTGTTTGAACTCGTTACCTGTATAAAAGACACCTGTCCACACACTCAATCAAACAGACTCCAACCTCTCCACAATGGCCAAGACCAGAGAGCTGTGTAAGGACATCAGGGATAAAACTGTAGACCTGCACAAGGCTGGGATGGGCTACAGGACAATAGGCAAGCAGCTTGGTGAGAAGGCAACAACTGTTAGTGAAATTATTAGAAAATGGAAGAAGTTCAAGATGACGGTCAATCTCCCTCGGTCTGGGGCACCATGCAAGATCTCACCTCGTGGGGCATCAATGATCATGAGGAAGGTGAGGGATCAGCCCAGAACTACACGGCAGGACCTGGTCAATGACCTGAAGAGAGCTGGGACCACAGTCTCAAAGAAAACCATTAGTAACACTACGCCGTCATGGATTAAAATCCTGCAGCGCACGCAAGGTCCCCCTGCTCAAGCCAGCGCATCTCCAGGCCCGTCTGAAGTTTACCAATGACCATCTGGATGATCCAGAGGAGGAATGGGAGAAGGTCATGTGGTCTGATGAGACAAAAAAAAAGCTTTTTGGGCTAAACTCCACTCGCCGTGTTTGGAGGAAGAAGAAGGATGAGTACAACCCCAAGAACACCATCCCAACCGTGAAGCATGGAGGTGGAAACATCATTCTTTGGGGATGCTTTTCTGCAAAGGGGACAGGACGACTGCACCGTATTGAGGGGAGGATGGGTGGGGCCATGTATCGCGAGATCTTGGCCAACAACCTCCTTCCCTCAGTAAGAGCACCGAAGATGGGTCGTGGCTGGGTCTTCCAGCATGACAACGACCCGAAACACACAGCCAGGGCAACTAAGGAGTGGCTCCGTAAGAAGCATCTCAAGGTCCTGGAGTGGCCTAGCCAGTCTCCAGACCTGAACCCAATAGAAAATCTTTGGAGGGAGCTGAAAGTCCGTATTGCCCAGCGACAGCCCCGAAACCTGAAGGATCTGGAGAAGGTCTGTATGGAGGAGTGGGCCAAAATCCCTGCTGCAGTGTGTGCAAACCTGGTCAAGAACTACAGGAAACGTATGATCTCTGTAATTGCAAACAAAGGTTTCTGTACCAAATATTAAGTTCTGCTTTTCTGATGTATCAAATACTTATGTCATGCAATAAAATGCAAATTAATTATTTAAAAATCATACAATGTAATTTTCTGGGATTTTTGTTTTAGATTCCATCACTCACAGTTGAAGTGTACCTATGATAAAAATTACAGACTTCTACATGCTTTGTAAGTGGGCAAACCTGCAAAATCGGCAGTGTATCAAAGGGGGGACTTGTACAGTGGGACTTGTTCTCCCCACTGTATGTTAATGTGTGCTTGCAAAAATAAAAGGCTTCTGACCTGTGCATGTGTGGACACACACACACACACACACTTACACACACACGTGAGATGAACTTTATCCTCAAATCAGTGAGGCTCAGATCAATGAAGCCTACGGTTGATCAGTTTAAAAAAAGAAATAGAAAAATAGAAATAGAAAGTTAAAGGACTCAAAGACACCAACCAGAACTTCAGGAACTTTGGGCATTTTGGACCACTTCTTGCAGAAGATCCACACAGCGCCCATGATAATGAAGATGATCACAAACCCTCCTCCCAGCAAAGCCACGATTAATCTGGTGTGGTCTACAGAAAATAACATTTCAATGAAGACATCTGCTCTAGTACTCACAAAATACTTTATTAGAAGGTAAAGGTGAAGTTCTACACCACTATCAGCATCAGATAGAACTGGAAAAAATAATATGGTTTTAAATAAGTTTCAAGCACTCCTTCAACCTGCCACTGGACAGATATCGGCTTAAAAAGTCCTTTTTCAGTACTGAATGAATAATAAATATATATACACCGATCAGGCATAACATTATGACATGTGAAGTGAATAACACTGATTATCTCTTCATCACAGCACCTGTTAGTGGGTGGGATATATTAGGCAGCAAGTGAACATTTTGTCCTCAAAGTTGATGTGTTAGAAGCAGGAAAAATGGGCAAGCGTAAGGATTTGAGTGAGTTTGACAAGGGCCAAATTGTGGGATGGGGGTTGGGGGTAGTATTACCTGGTGGCTGTGGCCTCTTTCGGCAGGATAATGCACCCTGCCACAAAGCAAAAATGGTTCAGTTTGAGGTGTTGACTTGGCCTCCAAATTCCCCAGATCTCAATCCAATCGAGCATCTGTGGGATGTGCTGAACAAACAAGTCCGATCCATGGAGGCCCCACCTCGCAATTTACAGGACTTAAAGGATCTGCTGCTAACATCTTGGTGCCAGATACCACAGCACACCTTCAGGGGTCTAGTGGAGCCCATGCCTCGACGGGTCAGGGCTGTTTTGGCAGCAAAAGGGGGGCCAACACAATATTAGGTCATAATGTTATGCCTGATCGGTGTATATATTCGCAACATTTATCTTGCTTAAGCCAACATCTTGGATTTTTTTGATACGGTGCTACAATTTGGCCAAACCTATGTATTTTAGGAGGCAGCATACTTGATACTAAATTATATTGCAGTATCTATAGTACATATATTACATAACATATAATAATGATATTAAATGACAATAATATTATACCAATAATAAACAGATCACAATTCTGTTTGGTGCAGCTAGTGGCACAGAAATAAAACTCTTCACCTTTAAAATATGTTATAAAAAAAAATCACCCCTTATTCCCTAGCAATATTAGTGGTGTCTGAAACCATAGTGGAGATTATCTCAATCCCAGAATGCACATCAATGTACACTCAACGACTAGAAAATAACCATAATGCACTGTTAGGGTCATGGAATGTTTGTGATGAAATTGTTTAAAGGGGTTATGAATTGAGAAATCAAATTTTCCTTGAGCTTTTGGCATAATACTATAAGAATATCCTGTAAGTTTCAGAACTGAAAACTTCCTTGTTATTTTAAAAACAGCTTTTATTGAAACCAAGCCCAGAGAACGACTCGTTGTGGAATGAGCCTATAATAGATGGTGAAAGACCACCTGTGCAGAAGAAAATCAACGCCTACTTCATCATCACAACTTTGGCCCCGCCCACTGGCGTGTTAGTGAGATGACGAGGAGAGAAGAGCGATACAGGATCACTGGACTAAAAATAACATGAAATGATCCTAATGCTAGGAATGTGCTTATTTATTTTCAACAATGTGAATGTCTCAGTCGAGCATTATTTATTTGTATTTGCTACATTTCACTGTGGATTCTTTGGTAAATCAGTCACAATTTCAGTGCTGACTTTGCAAACAGACTTTTACGATATGGACTCGACAGTAATGCCACAACATGTAAGTAACCGTGTTAATTCTAATGCCTGATCTGAGACCAGTGATTTCTGATATGTAATGATTCATGTACAGGCAGATGTTCTTTGTCTATGTGTCAGTAAATCAAACCAGGGACTAAACGCTCAACTTCACATTGTTTCTCTTAGAAGGATAAAAATAATCTGTTATTTAAACTGTAATTAAATTATATAGAAAGTGATCAAAGAACGCTCCCTTTACAATCACTGGAGCTGTCAATCAAACAGCACGAGTTTATCAGTGACTGAGTTCTGGACTCGTGCCAAAACTCCCGTTATAATCAACAAATCTCTTATTTACATTGTGTTTGCACTGTTAGTTATGATGAAAGCATTCGTTAGTGTGCAGAAATCGAGTTACAATGACGAGATCGCTGCATTCATGCTCAACATGTCTGTTTGTCATGCAAACAGGGAATCTCAATCTTTAGCATCCTGATGGCTATATCTGAGAATTAAATATGAGTCCTCACACATTATCTGCGCTTAATAGCACAATACAAAAGCTGCATTGCATTAGGAAAAATGAAGAAAGCAAAAATAAGGATTTTACCGGTCTCAGGCGTCAGCTGAGGGACACAGATGTTTCTAGAGGTACGTGTAGGAATAGCAGCGATCTTCCCTTCAAACCTCAACTCAACACACCGTCCGGCCACGCTTCGGTTAAGGTGGATTTTTGCAGTGCACTTATCCTCAAAACATAAGTCTGAAAACATCTCCTATAGATGGAGAATAGAACAGAGTGATTTTAGAAAAGAAAAAATCAACATGGAGGAGTCTTTGCAATAACACCTCTTTTAAAGACTGCATTTCTGACCTGATCATATGTGACTGTGTACTTGAATTCCTCATTCAGAATATCCTGATCATAAAATATGGAAGGGTGCCAAAAGGATGCTTCAATCTCATCTTTATGCACAGACGTATTTACAGCTGGAAAGTCCAAAGAGCCTGGAAAAGGCACAAACCAATATTGCTTAAAACAATCAAAATAACAAGGAAAAAACAGTACTAATAGAAGTCATCTTGCAAGGCAGATGAATTCCAACACTAAAATGGCATTCAAATAGATTCACATTTCCTGAAGGAAACAGCAGTGCAAGGCAGAAAAATGGTACGAGTTAAAGTTTTTTCGGGATTATTAAATATTTATGACATCATCACTAAGGGTGTAACAATATATTGCAATATAAAAATGTGACAATATGTAGCGGTGATGTGAATGATATGAAGGCTGCGTTTAAGTCCAATTTTTGAATGCACTTCCCTCCCATCTGTAAGTCATTGCTTACGTTGCACGAGCGCCCACTACTGGCGGAACCCTTGCAATGTGTTTAAACTGAACGCCCTAAGCCCTTGATCACTTGGAATCTGCTATGGAGCTGATTTATTTATTTATTTTTTCTTCTTATGAATAGAATAGAATGAACACCATTCTGTTGACCTGTATGTATGCTTGGGCTGTTGAAGAAAATATAAAAAAAATTTACACAAACGAAAATGATAATACTACTTAAGGTAGCTACAAGCATTATAGGGTTAAATGTAAAAATAACTCCAATATCATACGCTAGAGTTGTGCGGGGTGGGAGGAAATTAAGTGCGACAGGCTGTGACGTCACAGTCGTGTTGCATTGTGGTCTATGGATCTGCCTGAAGTGTACATATTGAGTTTACTCTCTGCCTCGTCGAGGGTCTTATTACCATTAATTCATCTTTATTAGGATACGTACTGAAGACTTTTAAACTGGCTATTATTAAACCTCTTATTTAAAAACCGCAACTTGATCCTACAGAATTAGTCACTTACAGGCCGATCTCGAATCTACCCTTTCTGTCAAAGATACTAGAAAAGGCAGTATCCTCACAACTATGTTCGTTTTTATAAAGAAATGGTATCTGCGAGGATTTCCCGTCAGGATTTAGACCGTATCATAGTACTGAGACTGCTCTCATTAGAGTCACAAATGATTTACTCTTATCATCCGACCGTGGTTGTATCTCGATATTAGTGTTACTCGATCTTAGTGCTGCATTGAATACTATCGACCACAACATTATTTTGAATAGACTCGAAAATTATGATGGCATTAGTTGAATTGCATTGGCATGGTTTAAATCATATTTATCTGACTGTTATCAGTTTGTAGCAGTAAATGAAGAGATGTCACACCGATCACAAGTTCAGTATGGAGTACCGCAGGGCTCAGTGCTCGGAACGTTGCTTTTCACCCTGTACATGCTACCACTGGAAGATATCATTAGGACGCATGGCGTTAGTTTTCACTGTTACGCTGATGATACTCAGCTCTATATTTCTTTGCGCCCTGATGAAAATGACCAATTCACAAGATTAACGGAATGCATAGCTGATATAAATAAATTGGATGACTAGTCATTTCCTACTACTTAGTTCTGAAAAAACAGAGATTCTAATTGGACAAAAAACCTCTGCACGTAGTAACCTAGAATACTGTCTAACACTCGATGGCTGCTCTGTCAAGTCTTCGTTGTTAGTTAGGAACCTGGGTGTGCTCTTTGATACCAATCTTTCATTTGAAAGCCACGTTTCTAGCATCTGTAAAACCGCATTCTTAAAAAAAAAAAAACTAAACTACGACGTGCTCTCAATGCAAAATGCAAAATGCTGAACAGTTAGTTCATGCGTTCATGACCTCAAGGCTAGATTATTGTAATGCTCTACTGGGTGGTTGCCCTGCTCGCTTAATAAATAAACTGCAGCTTGTCCAAAACGCAGCAGCTAGAGTTCTTACCAGAACCAGGAAGTATGACCATATTATGCCAGTTCTGTCAACACTGCATTGACTCCCTATTAAACATTGCATAAGTTTTAAAATCTTGCTAATTACTTACAAAGCACTAAATGGTTTAGCTCCCCAGTACTTGAGCGAGCTCTTAACGCATTATACTCCATTACGTCTATTGCAGTCTCAAATTTCTGGCCAGTTGAACAGTCTTCCTAACATTGTTCGGGAAGTGGACACACTGTACAGAGCAAGCTTTGTTGCATTATTTTCCTGTTATCACTGTAAAGCTGCTTTAAAACAATCTGCATTGTAAAAAGTGCTGTATAAATAAACTTGTCCAAATAAACTTCCCTCGTCCACTTGAAGTCGAACACACTTCAAAATGTATTCAACCGACGAGAAGTGCTTAGGGAAGTTCGCGAATGTTTGTCTAAAAGTGGAGTTAAACAATGATGAACAGATTTACTGATCAACACACATACTGTAGTAAACACGGGCGTTCAGATGTACGCATGTGCACAAGAATGACATGAGGGTGAGTAAATGAAGACTGAATTTAAATTTTTGGATAAACTAACTTTTTAAAGTATAGTTTATCCAAATAGTCATTTTGACACACTTTGCGATTAGAACTGTGATTGACTGAAGCGGCACTACTCAAAGTGAAAGCACAGACATTTAAATCACATTTTAAAGTGTTTTAAATGGTCTCTTCTTATCATGTAAGTGCATTAATAGAGCGAGAGATGGGACATAGTGCCACATGTCTGATTTTACTTGTAAAACTACATTATTTATACGTAGTCAGGGACAGAATGCAAGCATGTGTGTCTAACATAATAGACACACATGCTTGCAGTAACAGTAAATTTTTGTTAACTTTTAACCATAATAATACAAAAACCTCTTCTTTATTTTGGCTTAAAGTATCGCAATAGTATCGTATCGTGAGATGTATCGAATTGTAACAGGAGTATCGTTATCACTGTCAGTTACGTTTTTGAATGCTGAACATTCCATCAATCAAAATTTTCAAAGATATTTAAGCTTAAAGTTTACTAAAACTGTAGCACACTTAAGAATAATCAAAAGACTAATAAGTTTGAATTGAGTCCATACACTAGCCGAGTAGCCGTTTTGGGATGAATAAATTGCAGATGTTTTAAAGTTAAAACAAATATAGTATAACATCAATAATGTTTCATCATCATTAGTGCCTTGCAAACAATGTAATTACACTGTAAAAAAGTATAATATATTGTATATATATATGATCAAGTTATAATCAGAGAACTTACATTTATATTTATGCGTTTTCTCATTATAAAAGTCTTTGCTGTAGGTGAAATCAATGGAGGCACTTCCTGATTCCTCTTGTCCAGCGTGTGTAGTCACAGACACAACGTAATTATCAGACACATCTGTGCTGTAGTCGCTGATATCAAGGTACGTCTGGGAAGTGTTAATGGTTTGGGAATCACTAGAGATAAACGAGACAGAAACAGTGTATTGTGATTAAGACATGTCACATTTTCTGAAATTGTTTTCGTCAGCTGCTTTTGACGGCACACATACCTTTCATAAGGGTTGACCAGTACACTGAACCTCAGCGGTTCAGATGGATTACTGTAGTTCCAGTACAGCACGTTCACAAAGTTGTGACAAACAACACTGACGTTTGTTGGAGAAGGCACTGTAGAAAAAAATTTTTATTCAGATTTAGACACCATTACAAACTCAAAACTCATGATTACAACAATTACTTCCAATATCGCTTAACGGGTACTGCAATGTTCGTCATGAAACGTCATCTCCTTGATCAAAGGTTTTGAGGTTTGATATGATGAATGACATATGATCTCTAAAAGCTTATGCTTAAATGCTTGAAATGAGTTTAGTAGACAAATAACAATTGTGACTACATTTAAATGTCTTTTCAAAAGTATATTTCAATAATATAAAACTGCTGAGTCACAAGGAAAAATATCCAGTATCCAGCATAAACGGAAACCGAAACCCTTCAATACCCTCTAAAACCAGCAAACCAGACCAGCCACAACAGACCAGCTAAGATCAGTAGAGTAAACCAGTTTAGATGGGAATAAGCTGTTTTTATATTTCATCAGGATACATAACTCCCATTATACTTCCATTTGTGTTGTTAGATCGTTTTGGTGAACCAACATTCTAAAAAACGCTGGGTTATCTTTTTCTTGGGTCATTTTGTTGGGTTATTTTTTCCATGGTTGGGTAGTTTTTGTGTTACCCAGCCGTTGGGTTAGTGGCTGGGTCAATCTCACTGACAGTTGAAACAATACACCCCACCCGCCCTCCGACGCAACAACCCAACGGTGGCTTTACTGCAACAACCCAGCTGATGGGCTGCACAGAGCGCGGGCTTTTTGCATCCTCGTCAGGAGAGAGCAGTCCTCAACGTCACCGAATTGATGCATTTCATCGGTAAAATGGTTTGTATACATTTTATTTCATCTATAAAGTCGTTAATGTGCTCTAAATCATTTTATTTAATGCAAAACACAGGAACGAGATGTCAGTCAGCATCGGTCGTCTCGCATGATGTTGCGCTTACGACAGGAATATGCGTGGAAAATAGAAGAAAACTAATCGAAGCGGAGAGGAGAATGAACTTTTTGGCCATAGTGCTTTTAGTCTGTTCATTGGCGTGACAAAAAAAATAAGCGAAATATGGTCAAATTTGTTTTCAAACGTACACTATATTGACCAAAGTTTTGGGACGCCTGCCTTTACATGCACATGAACTTTAATGACATCCTATTCTTAATCCGTAGGGATTAATATGGAGTTGGCCCACCCTTTGCAGCTATAACAGCTTCAACTCTTCTGGGAAGGCTTTCCACAAGGTTTAGGAGTGTGTTTATGGGAATTTTTGACCATTCTTCTAGAAGCGCATTTGTGAGGTCAGGCACTGATGTTGGACGAGAAGGCCTGGCTCGCAGTCTCCACTCTAATTCATCCCAAAGGTGTTCTGTCGGGTTGAGGTCAGGACTCTGTGCAGGCCAGTCAAGTTCCTCCACATCAAACTCACTCATCCATGTCTTTATGGACCTTGCTTTGTGCACTGGTGCGCAGTCATGTTGGAACAGGAAGGGGCCATCCCCAAACTGTTCCCACAAAGTTGGGAGCATGAAATTGTCCAAAATGTCTTGGTATGCTGAAGCATTAAGAGTTCCTTTCACTAGAACTAAGGGGCCAAGCCCAACCCCTGAAAAACAACCCCACACCTTAATCCCCCCTCCACCAAACTTTACACTTGGCACAATGCAGTCAGGCAAGTACCGTTCTCCTGGCAACCGCCAAACCCAGACTCGTCCATCGGATTGTCAGACAGAGAAGATTGATTGGTCACTCCAGAGAACACGTTTCCACTGCTCTAGAGTCCAGTGGCGGCGTGCTTTACCCCACTGCATCCCACACTTTGCATTGCACTTGGTGATGTAAGGCTTGGATGCAGCTGCTCGGCCATGGAAACCCATTCCATGAAGCTCTCTACGCACTGTTCTTAAGCTAATCTGAAGGCCACACGAAGTCTGGAGGTCTGTAGCTATTGACTGCAGAAAGTTGGTGACTTCTGTGCACTGTGCACCTCAGCATGCGCTGACCCCGCTCTGTGATTTTACATGGCCTACCACTTCGTGGCTGAGTTGCTGCTGTTCCCAATTGCTTCCACTTTGTTATAATACCACTAACAGTTGAGCGTGGAATATTTAGTAATGAGGAAATTTCACGAATGGACTTATTGCACAGATGGCAACCTATCTCGGTACCACGCTTGAATTCACTGAGCTCCTGAGAGCGACCCATTCTTTCACAAATGTTTGTAGAAGCGTCTGCATGCCTAGTGCTTGATTTTATACACCTGTGGCCATGGAAGTGATTGGAACACCTGAATTCAGTGATTTGGAGGGGTGTCCCAATACTTTTGGCAATATGGTGCAAGTTATTAAATATTTTACTTTTAAAAAGCAATTTCATTTAACTGTATAAGCTGTAAAATTGTTGAGTTGTCATTCTTTTCTGCACTTTTTCATTCATATACACGTTGTTTTAACTCTTGCCTATATTTTTGTGCATTCCTGGGTGTTCCTGCTTATTAATAAATGTTCAACTTTTGATTATTACTGTTGCCTGTGTTGTTACTAGTAATTTTGTGTGTGATTTTAATTTTCAACATATCTTGGCTTAATTTTAAGCCAGCAATATAGTAATTTTAATCAATAGTCGATTCAATAAAACAAACCAAACATGTTGGGTCAAACATTTAACGCAACCAGCTGAGTAAAAACAACCCACTGCTGGGTTTGTCCAATTTTGACCCAGCGCTGGGTTGCCAAATAACCCAAATTGGGCTGTTTTTAACCCAGAATTTTTTTGTGTATTTGTGAAAAATAGGCTTGCTTTAGATAAATACGTGTGTGTTTTTTTTTGTTTTTGTTTTTTTGCATTAGTCTTCTATTTCAGCTTAATGGGGTAATTCTGAGGAAGTGGCTGGTAGTCACAGGAAATGCAGCTCTTGCCCAATATGAAGACATCAAACACACTCGAGACATCCTGGTTGACTAGATGCTAGGACTCAATCATTTTAGCTAAGCTTTTACACAGTAAACTGAGTGACCTTTTAAGCCATTAGAGGAGACAAAACTGGGAGATTTTTTCACTCAACAGCGTAAAAAACAATGTCTTCTTGACAGTTTCTTTATAAACAGTGGCATGAGCCGTTTTTTGTAGTGTTAAACCATATGAACATAACATTAGCAAGAAACTAACAGCATCTACACAATATTTCACAAATATGTGACAGTTGAGCAAAACTCATAATGCGGTTTCTGAATAGCAATTCTGAGGAAAAAAACAAACAAATTATCAATGAAAATCAACCTAATAAAAAAAAAAAAATCTGACTTGCAAAAGTGCTTGAGAAAACTTTGTTGAAGAGAAGTGAAATTTAGAAAGCAGAAATCAGTTTTTGCACATAAGAGGAAGTTCAGTGCTGTTAACACAGTGCTTACTAACAGTTTAGTTTTGATGTGAGAGTATTTCAATGGGAGTATATGTATTGCCTTGCCACAGAACTGAGATCACATGCCAAATTTGTCCAGTTTTATCTTGTTCCCCAACAATATTCTTTTGGGTAAAACAATAGGGTTTTATTTCTGCCTTGTCGTGTGTGCAGGGATTGTAAAACAGCAATAATCCACTGGAGGCCGTTGATTTTAAAAGTCCGTTTAATTTTTGTCGGAAGCCCACACTGATTTGCAGCTGTAACCACGTGTGATCAGTGACATTTTCACACCTGCTTACATCAGACCTAGCTGTGGTTTTACTGTGACACAAGTGTGAAAATAAAACCAAAGTCTCTGTGCCACGTTATAACACCCATACTGTACATTCAACAACAGACGCAGGCCAAAACATCGGCTGACTGACTGGCACATTGGCGCAAACAAGAATAGAGAAAGAAATACAAGAGATAGAAATTAAGGAATGAAAAGAACAACAGGAAGGAAGTGAAAGAGCACGAGCGAGAAATGAGAGAAAAATTCTCACGCAAACACATGGGAAAAAAACGTGCAATCACACAAACAAAAGCTTGGGTACTAAACCCAAACTACATTCAACAGAGACCCACTGCAAACCGATACTTTAGAAATACTCAATAGAAATATAATACCTGCTAAGTGAAACCTAAAGTAAGTAAGAATCTGGCTGCAAGCCATGAGATGTTCATAAAAGCAAGAGAAATACAAGTACATGTAGGTAAAACTTCAGTGTTACTATATACAGTGGGGAGAACAAGTATTTGATACACTGCCGATTTTGCAGGTTTTCCTACTTACAAAGCATGTAGAGGCCTGTAATTTTTATCATAGTCACTCTTCAACTGTGAGTGACGGAATCTAAAACAAAAATCCAGAAAATCACATTGTATGATTTTTAAATAATTTATTTGCATTTTATTGCATGACATAAGTATTTGATCACCTACCAACCAGTAAGAATTCCGGCTCTCAAAGACCTGTTAGTTTTTCTTTAAGAAGCCCTCCTGTTCTCCACTCATTACTGGTATTAACTGCATCTGTTTGAACTCGTTACCTGTATAAAAGACACCTGTCCACACACTCAATCAAACAGACTCCAACCTCTCCACAATGGCCAAGACCAGAGAGCTGTGTAAGGACATCAGGGATAAAATTGTAGACTTGCACAAGGCTGGGATGCGCTACAGGACAATAGGCAAGCAGCTTGGTGAGAAGGCAACAACTGTTGGCGCAATTATTAGAAAATGGAAGAAGTTCAAGATGACGGTCAATCTCCCTCGGTCTGGGGCACCATGCAAGATCTCACCTTGTGGGGCATCAATGATCATGAGGAAGGTGAGGGATCAGCCCAGAACTACACGGCAGGACCTGGTCAATGACCTGAAGAGAGCTGGGACCACAGTCTCAAAGAAAACCATTAGTAACACACTACGCCGTCATGGATTAAAATCCTGCAGCGTACGCAAGGTCCCCCTGCTCAAGCCAGCGCATGTCCAGGCCCGTTTGAAGTTTGCCAGTGACCATCTGGATGATCCAGAGGAGGAATGGGAGAAGGTCATGTGGTCTGATGAGACAAAAATAGAGCTTTTTGGTCTAAACTCCACTTGCCGTGTTTGGAGGAAGAAGAAGGATGAGTACAACCCCAAGAACACCATCCCAACCGTGAAGCATGGAGGTGGAAACATCATTCTTTGGGGATGCTTTTCTGCAAAGGGGACAGGACGACTGCACCGTATTGAGGGGAGGATGGATGGGGCCATGTATCGCGAGATCTTGGCCAACAACCTCCTTCCCTCAGTAAGAGCATTGAAGATGGGTCGTGGCTGGGTCTTCCAGCATGACAACGACCCGAAACACACAGCCAGGGCAACTAAGGAGTGGCTCCGTAAGAAGCATCTCAAGGTCCTGGAGTGGCCTAGCCAGTCTCCAGACCTGAACCCAATAGAAAATCTTTGGAGGGAGCTGAAAGTCCGTATTGCCCAGCGACAGCCCCGAAACCTGAAGGATCTGGAGAAGGTCTGTATGGAGGAGTGGGCCAAAATCCCTGCTGCAGTGTGTGCAAACCTGGTCAAGAACTACAGGAAACGTATGATCTCTGTAATTGCAAACAAAGGTTTCTGCACCAAATATTAAGTTCTGCTTTTCTGATGTATCAAATACTTATGTCATGCAATAAAATGCAAATTAATTATTTAAAAATCATACAATGTGATTTTCTGGATTTTTGTTTTAGATTCCGTCACTCACAGTTGAAGAGTACAAATGATAAAAATTACAGACTTCTACATGCTTTGTAAGTGGGCAAACCTGCAAAATCGGCAGTGTATCAAATACTTGTTCTCCCCACTGTATAATGCTTAACAGATAATTAAGAAATACTAAGGTTTTTATCATATACATATTTAAATGTAGCCTATATGGCCTATAGATCTGTTAAACATAAGGTTATGTGATGACATATTAAAACATCCTGCCTTTGATTCTGTATTACCAAGAACTTGCATATTTTATTTATGCTTAAACATATTGTACATAACAACTTAATCAATAATAGCATTGACTCCACCACTGATCACATGATACTCGGCTCTATTTCTGCTTTGCAGAAGCTCACGAATGGATTACATATTTACACAGGTCGCCCTACATAAAAAGAGGCCGACAGACTGACTCCCCCTTTTCTGTTTCCGGAAGCATTTTGTCCACAGGGATTTGAATAAAAAAAAAAAATCTAAGCCATGAATAAAAGAAGTAAACTGTTTTATGAGGCATAATTATATAATAATTACATAATAATAATAATAATAATACAATATATAGCAGCAGAGCACTGCACATTTTTATGTCAGTCCTCCATTACGTGATTCCTGATGTTTGATGGTGGACAGCACTGCACTGTCCTCTCTTGCATGCCAACAACAACTTCTTCTCATAATAATCTCTTATTATGATTAATGTAGTTCTCCACCATGAATTTGGCAACTGAACACAACACAGATAGCGCACGTACATCGCAGAGACGTGGTTTCTCATCTGCAACTCATTTCCTGTCAGATGTTAATAGACGTGTGTGGTTTAGAATGCATGTAAAACTGACGTTTTAAAGACGTTGATTGGAGTGCTGTCTGGGATGGTTTTTCCTACAGAAGCACATATCTTATTACACAGCTCTCTGGAGTAGGCCTACTTGATTCAGACGGGTCAATCATGGCATTCGGCTGCCAGACATTCCCTAATATTTACTGTCATCCATTGAAATATCAGGGTAACTGTACTGACGCTATCATGCGCCTCATTTATCAATCGTAGTGAGTGAACATCACTTCAGAGGTTCACAGTATTATTACTGTACTTATGTTGTTAGGTTGATTTGTACATTGCAATGGACTATTTTCCTCAGTGGAAGCTTTAGGATAATATACAGGTCAAACTTTAATTTTTTTTTTTATATACAGGTGTTTTAAATAATGTTTTGGCTGACTTACCAAAAAGCTATAGGCGAGGCATATCCAAATGGCGGAATATGCTTGGTTCCAACCGGACCGTGAGACATAACGACAACTGTAGCACCATTTTGCCGTTTCTAGTTAAAGTGAGAAGCGTGTAGAAACAACGGATCTTTTGGCGCTACAACCTCTAATATTTTCATCTAGAGCCAAACGTGCTTTCCATTCCGTGCGTGTTGCTTCTCTCCCCCGCTAAAGACGTAAAGCCCCATATGAAGAGCTGCAGATGACACGGTTATTTTAACAACAGTAGCAGAAACATGGTGAGCAGCAAAATAGATGGATACTTTCGCTAAAACACTGCAGAAAACAACAATGCTGCAAATGTAGCTATTTTTATCTCTGTGACGAGACATTTTTCTACATTTAGCATTATTAATCAGCATGTTAAGAGCATTTAAAAATAAACATATAATTATTATAAGACAACATAAAATTTGAAAAGACTAGTTAACTGTGTTTTCTGCTTATAATGGGGGCGTTTTGATTGTGTACATTGTTTGTTTGTTTTTAGTAGAAAATATAAAAACGGTCCAGACTTCAAGAGTAAAGGCTGTCTGGCGGAAGCTAGTTATTTTAGTTTAAATAGTTATAAATGTGGATATTTTTCTCACACAAACACATGGCTTCGATTCAGAAGGCCTTTATTAACCCCCCGGAGCCTGTGTGGAGCACTTTTATGATGGATAGATGCACTTTTTTGGGCTTCAAAATATCAACCCCCATTCACTGCCATTATACAGCTTGGAAGAGCCAGGACATTTTTTAATATATCTCTGATTGTATTCGTCTGAAAGTAGAAAGTCATATACACCTAGGATGGCTTGAGGGTGAGTAAATTTTTACTCCCATTTTTGGGTGAACTATCCCTTTAATTCAATACCCCTGCTATAGGCCCTATCAAACAGTAACAAAAGAGCTGCAGCGGCCTCAGTCATTTATTAACACGCCTCCCAAAAATCGATGTAGCCCTGTGGTACTTTTTGCCATTATCACTGTAACGTGGCGATGTAAACCTTTGTTTTTATGCCTCAGCACAGTAAATAATACAGTCTTTGTTCTGTAGGAGGACCATTTCTGTTACATTACAAATCAAGTCCCCCAGGGCTACGACTCTCTCGTGCCATTCTGAGAAACAAAAATATGAAGTGACTCCTTCAAATGCGAGCGCATAGGCCTACATTTATAAACACTATACACACAGGTTCTATAATTATTATTTTTTTTAAACAGCAAAATGTGGGATATTTTGAATCTTAAGATATTTTATAGGCTATCTGAGGTAGGTTTTTTTTTTTTTTTTAAATAGAGATCGAACTTCAAAAACATCCCAGACGATAAAATATTAAATGCATATTCTCTATAAAGAATCACAATTTTAGTCATTTCCACTAGTTTTTCAGGCAGGGGAATCACAACTGTTAAACATTTCCCAGATTTCCATAATCGTTTATGGGAACCACATCAGGTCTGTTACCAGAAATGATCCACGCATTTGAATAATAGCCTACAGCTCAAGCGGCGATTATAAACAACACAATGCTTATGGACGCACGCGCTCATAAACAGATAGACATCGTTAGCACGAGCAGCTTTAGCAATATGATACTCACCAAAACCAAAGACACAGTGACACAATAACGCGCAAAACACCCCAAACTGGAATACAGGGTCCTTTGACATTGTGGTAATCCGGTTTTCCAAAAGCTCTCAGATCGACTTTAGATGTGCAACCTAAACCCAAACAACATTTCCTGACTTGGCTTTGTGATTGCGCATTCCCTTCGACTGGACTCGCTCTGGGTTGCCAAATATTCATCAAGATATTCACCCTTATACAGTAATAAGGCTATGGGTTCCCCATTAAAGGCACAATATGTAAGATTTTTGGATTAAAATATCCAAAAACCGCTAGAACAGTGTTATATATTTTGTTGACTTGTGTACTTACATTATCCCAAATGTTTCCAAGAATGTTAAAATCCAGAGAAATAAGCAATTTTAACCAGGACATCATACAAACCCTTTTGTTTTGTAGAAACCATGGAAACACCAAAGAAAAATTACATATTGTGCCTTTAATTCATTACACACTGAATGCGTTATTTTCTTTATTTGATTGGCAAATATGTCTTTCTAATATATGAATACTGCTGACATGATGTGCATTTTAAGCTTTCTTTTTGATCTGGCAACCTGGTGGAATAAAATATATGGTGCTTTCCACCTTATCAGGCCCCAAGCAAAATAGAGTATAGAGCTTACCTGAATGATTGATAGCACATTACAGTTTCGATGTTACTCATTGGCATATAGTTGATTACAAGTTTCAAGATGACTATAAAACATCTATCAAAACATCTCCAGGAAAAAAAGCTTCAACAGTTTATAACAGATTATGTACAGAATAGTGTGAATGTTATCACATATAGGCTATGGATTTACCCAGAAAACAAATTTATGTTCTTAAAAATGTTGCGGGAACAGCGATTTACGATTTACAGTTTCTAAAACATTAAAATGTTTTCTTGTGATTAGAATGTTAAAAGGTTACAATAATGTTATAGGGTACAACGGGGAAAAAAGTTTGCTTTTCACTACTCCTATAGTGTATGATTGCAGAAAAAATATGTTTGTATTGACCATTGATTGAGCAACAGATTTTGTGTGAAAATAAATCATAAATAACTGTTGCTTTAATTACCTTGAACAAACCTGAAAATCATTAAGAAGACCTTTGTCTCAAAATATAGTCAATAACTGTATCGATTCTCATTTGTTACTTAAATCTACAACATTTTCAAAGACATCAAATCAGCACAGAATCAGCTGCTACCCGTGATCACGTCAAGGATCAGCCAAATTTCCACGTGCATCTTGAAAAGTGGATGTTTTGGAAAGTGCTGAGGCAGGTGTTTGTGCCAACTACTGGTTTAGAGGAGAATAAAGTCAAAGGTGCCTTTACCCCGCGGAGCCTTTAGCCCCGTTTTAACCTACAACATTTTCCTAACCTTGTTTTTACTTGCAATTAAGTGCTGTCAAAATTAATGATGCATGCGATGCGATTATTTTTTTCAGTTTTACACATTAAAAATATTTAATGCAATTAAAGCAGCATCCGCTTTTTTTCCGTCATCCTTTGGCTAGCTTTACAATAAATGACACAAAACAGTACTTGCGTATGGCGTTCGGATGCGTTCTTTAATATGACTTTGCACCATGCACTTTCTCAATGAACGTCTCACTCAATGTCTTATTTATTTTTTTATTCTACTATTTATTCCATTCAATTTAAGGGCGCAGACGTCACATAAATCACGTTTGGCAGTGAAGTATGGAAGAATACATTTCGCCATTAACCAAACATCAGTGCAGTTTTTTGCAACATTTTAGACTAAAAGACGCCGCAAAATATGGGCATTTGGTTATGGCCCATTTGTGACCCATTTGGCCTTCCATAAAAAATCATATTAAATAACTCATCCGAATGCGTGTCTGTGAGCGCTTGAACAGACAAAATCACACACAATTATGCCTAAATGCCCGTTTAGTCGAGTATCCTCGCAAGCACAGTCAAACGAGTTAAATTAAGTCTTAAATGAACGTAAAGTTGTGAGAAAATAGGATGTGTATCAGATCCGTGTCATGTGCATCAGCTCTTAAAGTGACAGTAGCCTAATATTCCTGCTGCTGTCTGTCATTAATGATAATCAAAGAACAAAAGACAAAGAGAAAACCACTCACTGCTCTTGACTGAGTAGCTTTAGTAAGGATTAATCTATATTTTTATCTATAAAGATTATAATTAAATTAATTTATAATTTATGCAGTGAAGACTGTGAAGTGTTTGATAACTTTATTCAATTTCTGTATATATCCTGACTGTTAGACCGACCTGAAAGCACTGTTTACAAGGTTACATGGGTCAAAAACAATGAAAACAATAACTTTTACGTGTGTTTTGACAGGGCAAGTAAAAATCTGAACTGATATATTAAAGGGCAGGTAAATGTGACATTTATTATAATGGGTTTATGTGAAGATTGTTTTAAGTTCACTTAAATTAAAAGTTGTTATATTTTTTAAAGCCTAATAAATGTTAAAGTTGATAGCTTTCAATTATACTGTAATGCTGAATGGCTATTAATGGCTAAAATTGAGAAAAAATCTATTTAATTTAATTTGTATCGGTGATACTGGCCTTCTTTCATAAAAAGATGCCATTACAAATATTTTAAAATATAGGATACTGTCTTTATATTGTTTCTACTTTAATTTGGAGATTAAATGTGGAATTATTACAATATAAAAATATATTAAAAACTTTATTGTTAGGTGCGAAAAATACAGAAAATTACAGTAGGGGAGAGCGGGGCACAACCTAACGCGCCGTTAGTTGTAACACACATGGTTTAACACTTTCCACACATGCCAGGATGACGAAACTTAGTGTATTTACTAGTTTCCATATCAACACTATATATAGAGAAAAAATTGCGTCAAAATTAAAAAATCTTTGGAAGATATCACTGAACATTTATTTAACCATTGCAAAAGTACATTTCTTACTTGCGTTAATTTTTCATCTCTGTTTTTTGTGTTTATTTAAAATAAGACAAATCTGATATATTATAATCTTATATCTGTTATTTAACAGTTGAGATGGTTCTTTAATGCGGATCTAACCAGCAGAAGACATGAGCCGAGGTTAAATCCCAGTTGTGCAGGTGGGGCATGTTGTCACACTGCGTTACAATGAGCCCCTATTAGAAATATGATATTATATTCTATACTTTTATGAATTGTTTTGAGAAACCATGAGAAAAATGTGAATAAAGACTGTGAGTCAATGTTCAGAAATGCTTAATTATTATTATGTTTTTAACTATGCTGTATAGCTGTGTTTTGAGGTGTGTCAAAAATTAGTTTATTTTTAATGATTAAAAAATGCCATTATTTTTATTCGAAAAAGTTAATAATTGTATTTTATTGACAAAATATTTTAGTTTGTCTTGGATATTTTTTTGATTATATCAGGTTATGTCATTTGGTCATGTTACAATGTACCCCACCTATGGGGCATGTTGTCACATTTCACTTCCATTCTTTTGGGTGAATCAAGAAAAAAGTATACACTGTATTAATGAAACAAAACCACATAATTGTACTAGACATGTGAAATTAATGTGGGAAAAATAAATACTCTGAACCCCAAGTGGATTTACACAAACTGAGAAAGTCAAAAAGCGAAAAAGTGCCCCGCTCTCCCCTAAATTTACAGAAAAATGTGTGTTAAATTAGTTCCTTTTTTAAATCGATTGACAGTACTACTCGCAATATAACATTATTTGAACTTTTATTTGTAATATTCTAAGAAGCTTAACATTAACATTCAAGTACAAATAACATCATAAGGATGTTCCGAAAATGTTGTTCTCATAACGTTCATTAAGTAAAAAACATCATAATGACATTCAAAGTACGTTGTTCTAAGAACGTTTCTCTCAACATCATGACAACGCATAGCAAAGATTAATAGTGTTACATAAAGAACATTCTATAAGTGTTATTTAAAGAACATTTTTTCTTAACCTTTACAAAACATTGTGGGAAAGTTGTGGGAATGTTTCCTGTTAGCTGGGTTGTCTTAGTATAGCCTATCGTATACCTGCTGTTTATTGACACTGATTTGAGAAGTGAACCTATGAAACACATGTGACATTTTGCCCCAATATCAATGTGACAACTTGCCCCAACCAACACTTAACAACACATTAAAATGTACTTTCTTTATATAATCTTATATAAACTGTCCTAATGCCAGCGTTGTTTTATTGAGCTCAATTAGAAAACATTTTATGTAGGAATTTTCGTTTGGATGACAGAATTCACAAAAATATCCTCCTCGCACTTTGTAACAAATCCTTCCCTCAGAATGACCAGAAGCCCTAAAATTATACTTTTTCTTTTTTTTTTTTTTTGTCCAGAAAGCTTATTTCATTCAATTTTGATAATATTTTTTCTATTTTTAATGCTTTTTTTTTTTTTGGGAGATTTTTTGTTCTTTTTTATTTGATTTACCTTTAAATTACTACATTTTATCAATAAATAATAAATAAATAATAATTTAAGCACATTCTTTTAACAAATTCAAAATAACTCACAATTTCATGCATAACCCTTTTAATTCAGCTCAAAATATCTTACATTTGGTGTCTTTGCCGACCTCTTGTGGAAAAATAATAATATAAGATGATATTTCATGACTCTTGCCACTAGATGGCCTTATAGCTCTATATGGAGCGGATGAGCTGTTCCGCTGGGTCCTAAAGTCAGTTTCTCTTCAGAATGTATTCAGATACACATGTAGACATTATAAAATCATTTTTGGTAAAGTTTTAGCATTTTTTGTTTGAATTTTGAGTATTTTTAGGTTTTTCTATGTGTACTGAAGCATTCCTCACATTCCATTCATTCCTATGGGGGTCAAACTGACCCGCGAGGGAAGGATTTGTTACTTTTTTAAGTTTCAACCACAAAACTCCTCGAATCCAGTCAATTTTCTGTGTGTATTTGTGGTTCAAGTGCAACAAAAGTCCTAGGGTCTTTTTAAAAATGAGTTTCGGGTCAAAATGACCTGAGGGAAGGGTGAGGTTTAAGATACTGAAATAGCTCTTATTACAACTTCCCTATGTGACAACTAGCCCTTACTGAATGAACGAGATGTATTCAGTTTCAGGCAGGTGATATTGATGGCAGGAAAATATAACTTTCATGCTTTATTTCAAGGTCCTCTAAGTTTGATGATCTCTTGTTCACTTTAGAGAAACTCTCGAGTTACTTGCCTTAAGCGGAAAATCTGTACTAAGTAATTGAAGGAAGTTTCTCCTGGATTTACACACGTGTGCAATGGTGATATTGGATGTCAGTAATGCTTAGAATACCACAATAAGTTACAGGATTTACAGTTATTCTTTCATTGTAATGCTGTCTTTAGAAGCGTTCTCCCTTCCTTTGATACAGCTACATGATTCATTTGGTCATTTATATTTATAAATATTGCAGGAGAAGCCATAGGATCAGTTTGGAAACTATAGATGAAAAATAGAGCTGGAAGCTGCACAATGAGGCGTACGTCTCTGCATTTCCACCATCTTTGTAAAAAAATTATATGACCAATATGACAACATGTTTTTCCATTACTTTGACTCTTCAAAATAATTTAACCAATTTCAACTTAATTTTTTAAATTATGACTTGTAAAGCCAATTTGATTTTACTGAACTTAGGTTTTTGAGTTGAGCTTGAATTCTTAAGTTGAATTAGGGGTATTTTTTTCTTTTCTTTCCGTGCTCCCCTTGAAGTGTATGTGCTGATTTCCTCTCCAATTTCTGAAAACATTCAGTTCTCGCTTTTGTCACATCCGTGCCACCACAGCCACAGAATTTGTGCACATTTCATCATTTTATTACTGTTTGTCATCTGCATGACAAAACACATGCAGGCTAAACATTTTTAAATGGGAACTTGAAGAAAGAAACATGAACTTTTCAAATGACATTATCATTTTCTTTCTCATGATCCTAACAAAGATAGGCTGCTTATGCATTATATGTAAACAAACAAACAAACAAACAAACAAACAAAAAAACTAATATGTCATGCTGATATTTAGATATTGCATGAAATATTATACAGAAATATTATCCATGACTGGGAATGAGATAAGGAGGTTTACTGAGCCACTTTATTTCACCAAGTGCACAGCACAGTATACATATGGTGCATTAAATGTGCAAGTATTATTCATATATCAGCAAAACATGATAACTGGTCTTAATGCATTCATTATTTACTGTAAATGATTAGAAAAATATTTGCTAACACTTTATTTTGATGCTCCACAACAGACATTCTGACAATAAGTAACTTTACAACTTATTACCCTAAGGTTTACTAATGCTCTCATGAGAGTTAGTTGACATGTAGGTGCAAAGTTATAAAGTGGACTATCGATATACAGTGTAACCAAATATTTACAGTGAAATGTAGAAATTTACAGTCTCTTGCAGGCACTTAGAAAGAATGAACAACATACGAACACCGTCACTTTCTCACCCCATTGTTATTATAAACCTGCCAAAAAAATCCGGCGAGATCTATGTTTGAATGTTAAATGTAGCTATACATTTCATACATTTATCAAAATGGTTTGATATTTCTGCATGTTGCATATTTGCTGAAAACTCTGTAGTGACATATACCCTATTTGTGTAAAAACACACAGGGCAATGTGTGTTCAATGAACTGCATATTTTCTCCTGCATGAGCAACAACAGTAGAAACTTTCAATAGCTTTGACTTTACATAACAAACCTACCAGCCCATGTCTTCGGTTGAATAATTAACACACATATTTGCATCCCATTTGGTCTGTAACACCTACTCCTTCTGTACATTGAAAAGAGGAGGATTCATTACACCTCCTCTGGTCATTTAATGTATTACACTCCAAAAAAAAAGAAAAGAAAAGGGAAAGTTCATGTGATTCATTGCATGATATGAGTAGAAAGCTTGTTTGTGGGTAGTTCTGTCAAAACGCTACGTGCCCATGACCAAGATTTTAGTTTAAAATTTACATAAATGTATAAGCTCCTGTAACTGATTTGAATGTGTTTCACTATTTTAACCACAGTTTAACATTCACTAGTTTACTTTAAAATGTCCTGCATTATGACATTTTTAAAATGTAGCCTATTATTACATTTAGCTTCTCACACTCTATACACTGTAATTCTACAATTATAATATATTCTGTAAATATTAATAGAACACTTAAAAAATATACATTAACAGTTCCCTCCTAATCTCTCTTCTTTTCTAATTGGTTTTAAATAATAAAATCTAAAATAAATATTATGCATATAATTCCATTTTAAAAAGGCTCATTTAGTGAAACTAAAATTATTATTAAATAGCAGTCAATGATTTTATCTTATCTTAGAGAATCAAAATTACATATTTAAACCTGTTTCCTTTGAAAATAATTTCTTCCTGCCTTAAAATAGCTTGAATGTAACTCTACACCCTTGCTTCATTTAGCATGCGCGGATCTATGAATATGCAAATTAGCCCCGCCTCCACTCACTCACAGCAGCTCAGAGACCCACTCGGTCGACTGTAGTAAACGCTACACAATTCAGCCATATATGGCCCTGTTTACACCTGGTATTAAGATGTGTTTTGGTCGATCGGATCATAAGTAGACGAGTGAGACACACTCCCGTTTACACCTGGTGTTTTAATCCGTCTCTTTTGTCCACTTTCAACCACTTCTGTCCTGATTTCTTCAAGGGGAGGGTCTATGGGCGGGTAAATGTATGGGCTTTTTCAGATCTTTCAATCCAATTAACGAAATAAGTTTGTGAACATCTGAACATGCACGACGGAAAAACACAGCAGCTTTCATTTCTGCTCTGACAGACACAAGACCAGCCGAACGCTGTGAGTGTGTGTTAGAAATCAGGAATGGCGTGAGAACATTGTGCTTGGGACGCTTTTCATCTTCAGATCAAACTTGGGTCTCCAGCCGACAAAGTTTAAATCCCGTCTGGCTAGTGCACTTCCAATAATGTTCACGCGTTAGGTCAGTAGGCGGAGAGTAGGGGGTCTTTTGTGGCTGTTCCAGTGTATTTGACCACATGAGCGTTTACACTACGAAAGCAATCCGGTCGAATGCGTTTTTAGCTCTGGAGCCCTATTATAACGATCTGAGCACATGGTCTGAAGCGCATGGCGCAGGCGCACTTAGGGCGTGTCTAAATCCACTTTTGCTAGTTTAATGACGGGAAAAACGGTCGGCGCCAGGTGCATGGACTTAAAGGGTTGTACCTAGTCTCTTAGGCCCCATTTACACTGCATGGTTCAAGTGACCCAATTCCGATTTTTCCCTCTCATGTGGCACAGATCGGATATGACATGTGAACGTGTAAGCAGGAAAAAAACGCATGAATTCCGATATCCTCAGGCCTCACTCATATGTGGTAATAAATCCGATATGATTCGGATATGTGCATTTGCGTCTGCCATGTAAGCGGTCAAATCAGATATTCCCCAGTAAATGCGAGTCGTACGTCATTGAAAAAGGGACAGAGACGAATGACATCAACTCTGGGATCAAGGGCTCTCCTTTTTTTTCTCCGCCTTACGAGAGCAATGTTTTGCTGACCTTTAACGATAGTGCGGAAAGCAAAACATTGAATAATCATTTCGTCTGCATCCATTGCGTCCATTGCATATTCGCACCGTTTTACTTCCTTTTCCGGGTCAGAACATCTTGGGCTGTTTCGCCAGTGTATAGTGTAAATGCAAATATCGGATACGGGTCGCTTTTAAAAGATGATGTAAGCGGGTCGTCAAAAAAATCGGATATAGTCACCAAATCGGAATTGTGCATCAAGACCTGCAGTGTAAATGCGGCCTTAATGAGTCATGGGTGTGTTTTGGGCATGCAATAATTCAATCAGAGTCTCATCTCCCATTCCCTTTAAAAGCCAGTTGCGCTCGCACCATGGCAGATTCGCTATTTACATGGAGGAATTTGTGAGCGGAAAGACTGAACGCTTCTCCAGAGAGGAATCCTTTTATTTTTAATATGTAAAAATGTGTGTGTGCTGCTGCTCGCCCCTGTGTGTGTAATAAGCAGAGTGTATGCGCGTTGTGCACCGCCTATAGGCGCATATTACTAACACACCCTTTAAATAACACAAAAAATACTGCACTATTGACTTTAGACCAGGTTTGTGTTGGTCAATGGCGCAGTCGTTTTCAGTTCCTCAAAATAGCAACGCACCAACAATGCTCCTGAACACACCTGGTTTTCAGACCAGCACGCCCATGGGTGAACAGATGGCCACGAGTGCATTTGCTATTTAAACAACATGGCACTGGACGTGAAAATGATAACTGCATCGGGCTGAAACTAGCAAAAAACACTTGTGTTGCGTCTGGTGTCGCATTGCGTCAGGTGTATGATAGGGCCCCTGGAAGTGGTCGAAAGTGGACAAGCTCAAAGCGTTTTAAACCCCGTTTACACCTGTATTTAGTGTCGTCTGCTTGTGATCCGATCGACCAAAACGCATCTTAACACCAGGTGTAAACAGGGCCTATGTTTGAACCAGAAACTGATTCAGAAGAAGAGGAAGAGTGAATTATACAGGCTTGTTCAAGTCGATGTATCAGAATGGTGATGCTTTTTATGTGTCGCTCTCAGTGTTGGACACATAATGGCAAATTATTTGTTTAGCCTTTGGCTTGACTGCGTTATCAAACAGCTAATAATGTGTTGCTAACGTCACACAAACCATGTTTCCGTTCATTATCTCAGAGTCAGACAGCCGCCTTTAAAAATCAGCGTCCTTAAAAACTCTTTGAACAACCTTGAAAAAGGCGTATAGTCCATAGATCAAATACATAATTCACCGGCTATACATGTTCACAACAATAACCCCCTCTTTTTGTACATTGTTCTTTAATACAGCTTCATTCAGTGCTTAGATTTCCAGCTCTTAAGCAAACCTCACCCCGTCCTGCTTCACGCTCAGGCTTTTATGGTCATGGTCCAGTCATCTGCGCTTGCCTCATATTTTTTATTGGCTGTCTCACATTGTTCCAGTTAACATTTTCCTTCTTGGCTTAGCTGTTCATGCATAGCAAGATGCTGAGGACACCGTCTTGTGGCTTTGGGAGCCTCTGTGGATTCGGTATAAGCCCAACCCCACCGTTCATGAATGATCTGTGAGATCCTCAGACGAGCGGACCGTGAGATGGACATGTGTCCGTCTGCCTCTCAGCATGACAATCACAAACAGGTACGTCTCTCTTTGTTTAAACGTGACTTGCTGTAAACCTTTCAGGACTCAGAAAGTCAAGTCTAAGTGTTACAAAAGCCATATGTGGACAGTGTTTATCTAAACACAATCTGACCACTTCAACAACACATACAAATGGTTGCCTAGGGTATTATCTTATGACAAGACAGATGTTTTTCTTAGATTAACTAGAGGAAACAGTGAATCAGCAGAGGCAAAGCTGCCAGGAAAGGAGAAAGACTGTACTGAGAAGCTTTATGAATGGGTGCATTATGTAGATCCTTTATTCAGAGCTATGAAAAGGATGTAAAGAGTGAGAATTAACAGTTCATGCTTACAAGAGCGCCAACGCACTTTTTTTGCTCTGTGTGAGAAGGTGAGATGGAAAGTACGAGCTCTGAGACGCTGATGAAGTGTGGACACACCCTGGTGTTATTCAGGAGAGAAAATGGAGGACAGCCGCATGCGTTCTAGACCAGGCAGAATAAATAGTGGTTGCTAACGGCATGTCACCTCTAGCCAGATTTGTTGCATAATAAGAAACTCAAGCATAGTTTAAGACTCTGGAGGAAGAAGCCAGCCAATCAGGACTGGTGCTGAGGAATTTTTGTGAGAGTTTATCTCATAGAATCGAAACCTTCAGGTTTGAAGTTGCCAGACAGAGCTGATAAAAAGGTAAAGCTGTTGTTTTTTGAATGTAAATCTGTAAGAGACAGACAGTGTTTTAAACATGCTGATGATGCAGCTGTCTGTGCACTGTGTAAAATGTGCAGTGGTGTTTGAAAGTTGCTAGTGTAAATGCTTCAATTTTTTAATGCAAACATTTTTATTGCAATTTCTGCCTGGAACTCCAGTCAATGTCAAATGAAGAAAAGGTTCTACACAGGGTTCTGTCTTCATATGTAGAACCTTTTAGGGGTTCCCATCATGGGATCATTTTATAGATCTAGTTTTAATGATTTCATATTTTTTAATTCATTTAATTAAATTTTATGAATTAAACAGCTTGTAAATATACTTTATCACTAGAAGAAAAATGAAATAAATATTAAATATGAAAGTTTTATGCAATCATTTAAGACATTTCTCCTTATATAGAACCTTTTTGTATGGAGACTTGATTCTGCCACTTAATAAAAAATAAATAAAAAGTAATTGCGACTTTTTTTTCTCACAATTCAGATTTTTTTTCTTGCAATTTTGACTTTTCTCCCAATTCAGTTTTTTTCACGCAATTCAGAATTTTTTTGCAATTTTTTTCTTGCATTTTTTCTTGTAATTTTGCCTCGCAATTCTGTTTTTTTTTCTCTCACAATTTTGCCTTTTTTCGCAATTCTGATTTTTTTCCCCCTCAATTTTGACTTATTTTCTCAGAATTGTGAGATATAAATGCGCAATTGCATGAATTGTGAGAACTCAAAAAAAGAAAAAAAGTCAGAATTGTGAGATAAAAAGTATTTTATATTATATTAAATTATAAGTATATTATACTTTTATATTTTTTATTATAGCGGAAACAAGCTTCCATATTTTTGGCATAAAGTGTTCTTTATTGAGTCAGAACCCTACCTTTTTTTTTTTAAGAGTGCAGAAATAGTGCCGAATGAAATGCTTTCTTCATTTTCAGAATCCTAACACGTTCATTTCCATGGTTAAATGGTCAGACTTGTCATTATGCTTTATGCTGTCAGTCTCAGATGTGTCCTGATAGACTGTGTTCACCATGTTTCCCTGGATGTTGTTCTTTTCAGCCGGCTGAGACGACAGCTCAAACGGTCCCCTAAAACCATGGCACTGCTCAAAGCGGGCAGCACATCAGACTGTCAGAGGGCTGAGGCTGTTTTATCGTCCTCTCTACATCTTGCATTGGCTGACTAACCAAACACAGCACCACTTATTTTCACGCTTCTCTGAGACAATCTGGTGGGTTGCAGTTCTTTCACATGTAAAGAGATTGGCTCTGTTCTAAAAGCTAACCAGCTGCCTGACAGAATTTTGAGGCACACTCTGGGCGATTCCGAAAGGGAGAACCATTATGCTTCCTTCTAAAAATCTCCCCAAAAGTCCCCATGAAATGAAATTGAAGTTCTTTTAGTATGAATATGTTAGCCTCACTGTTATCTGTAAGCTAGTGTGCTCCAAAACAATGACAAAATTCACATTCAGAAGATATAAGTGTTCAAAACTTACAGTCTCTCACTTCAGCCAATATGGATCAATGATTTTGATGACATCACTCTGCACTTCAGCACATCAGATTTTCTGTCCAATCAAATGCTCTTTAGAATATGAAGCCCCGCCCCCTACATTGTAAACAGACGCTGAAGCTGCAGCTGAAATCGGTCACTTGTTCACACATTTACTGTTTTCTACATAGTGAATGGCAATTAGTGCACTATATAGGAGATAGGGAACGATCTGACAGTGCACTATATAGGGGATAGGGAACGATCAGACAGTGCACTATATAGGGGATAGGGAACGATTCAGACAGTGCACTATATAGGGAATAGGGAACGATTCAGACAGTGCACTATATAGGGGATAGGGAACGATCAGACAGTGCACTATATAGGGGATATGGAACGATCAGACAGTGCACTATATAGGGGATAGGGAACGATTCAGACAGTGCACTATATAGGGAATAGGGAACGATTCAGACAGTGCACTATATAGGGGATAGGGAACGATCAGACAGTGCACTATATAGGGGATATGGAACGATCAGACAGTGCACTATATAGGGGATAGGGAACGATTCAGACAGTGCACTATATAGGGAATAGGGAACGATTCAGACAGTGCACTATATAGGGGATAGGGAACGATCAGACAGTGGACTATATAGGGGATAGGGAACGATTCAGACAGTGCACTATATAGGGGATAGGGAACGATCAGACAGTGGACTATATAGGGGATAGGGAACAATTCAGACAGTGTAAATATGCTTTCCATTAGGGTGAATGAAGTCTGGTTTCACGTTAGTGTCAGTGAATCGCTGTTTCAAGGCACTTCAGTGGCAATTTTAAAGTATCCTTTACAGAAATGAACAGCAACAAGCTCAAGTGATAATCATCCAAGATGGTGGAAGGACAGAGAACTATCAATCGTAAATAGAATTAATTCATTACTAAAATCAATAGTTCTAATTCAAAATGGACCAATGTACCCTAGTATTTTTATTTCTTCTATGTTTTATTAAGTATCACATGGTTAGCTTAGCATCATGCTAACATTGGATTCTATTGAAATCAATAAGTCAAATCTCCCATGCGTGTTTGTAAGAAAAGCGCTTCACACCGTAAATTATTTTAGCTGTTAGCAGACACAAGGCAGCTCACTAGGTTTTGAACAGAGCCATGATTGTTGCTGATTGTTTGGCTGAACAATAACTCCTCCACTGAACAATAATTCTTCCTTCCTGCACATGCAGGTCTCAAAGAATCCTATTCAGAGATGATCCTGTGCATTCAGATGAGTTTCACAGTGCTGTACTGCATACTGTGGCTCGCCTCGCCTGCCCTCCTGCGCTCTGAATTCAAGGTGGCCTACGTGACCGAGCGCAACGTCTACATGTGCACGTGTGCGCAGGATCCGGGCTTCTGTGAGAAGATGAACTCCAGCGAGTGCAACAGCTGCAGGGACCAGTCGTCAGTGCTGCAGTCATCAGTTCAAAAGAAGCATCTGACGGTGTGGTACACCTCGCCTCTTAATGTGGCCCTCCTGCTGAACAACTCTGAGATCCGGCACCTCTCGCTGGTCCAGTGTAAGCCCGCTGACGACCAGCCCATCCCGTTTGAGTACTTCACAGTGCAGCGTTTGGAGACTCTTACGGTCACCTACCCGATCTGGAAGCCTGGACAGAGTTTTGAGGTCACCATAGGCAAGGACAGGGACGCTGCGTATCAGGAGGAGGCGAGGATCGCTGTCATTCATACCTCTGTGCTGACCGGGAAAACAGAGCTGAAGTCGTACACGGTCCAAACCAAAGTGGATCGCAGTGGCATGATGTCCTTTCCGGACATTTTTATGTCTCGCATCGCACTTTCGGAGATGTCCCGGATATTTGTCACTTTTCTGTACTGAGAGAGGCATTGCTCCACAGTCGCACCATGTGGAATTTAAACGCTTCATTGTAGATGTAACACAGTTGTTGCTGTCACTATAACACAAATATCTGTTGTGCATAATTAATAATGTATATACAGCAGTGGCCAGAAGTGATGTCCGGAGGGGATATTTGTTTTTAAAGGATTAGTTCACTTTAAATGGGGCAGTGACGGGGTCCATGGTAACACTTTACAATAAGGTTTCATTAGTTAACATTTGTTACTGTATTTGTTAATCTTTGTTAACGTTAGTTAATAAAAATACAGGTGATCGTGGTTTCTTCATGTTAGTTCACAGTGCATTAACTAATGTTAACAAGATTTCAATAAAGTATTAGTAAATGTTGAAATTAACATTAACAAAGATAAATAAATGCTTTATAAGTGCAGTTCATTATTAGCTCATGTTAACTAATGTAGTTAACTAATTTTAACTAATGAACCTTATTGTAAAGTGTTACCGGGTCCATTGAGTTTGAAGCCCAAAAAAGTGCATCCATCCATTATAAAAGTAATCCACACGGCTCCGGGGGGTTAATAAAGGCCTTCTGAAGGAATCGATGGGTTTGTGTATGAAAAATATCCATATTTAAAACTTTATAAAATAAAATATCTAGCCTCTGCCAGACCACCAGTCCCATTTGAATCCTTTAATAATTTAATTCCTTTAAATAAACCAATAATACCAATACACCCCCCCACACACACACGCAAAAAAACAACAACCTTTGGTCATGGTTACGTCCTTGCCGTATTCAACTTACGCAGAAAGTGTAACACCTCTCGCAGTTCAAAACACTTACGCTGCATCAGCGTCATACATCAGGAATGCTTTTTCCGTAAGTTAAATACGGAAGGCGGTCCGCCGGAAGCTAGATATTTTACTTTATAAAGTTTTAAATATGGATATTTTTCTTACAAAACCCCATCGATTCGCTTCAGAAGTCCTTTATTAACCCCCCGGAGCCGTGTGGAGCACTTTTATAATGGATGGATGAGCATTTTTGAGCTTCAAACTCGTGGACCCTGTCACTCCCATTATAAAGCTTGGAAACACCAGGATATTTATTAATATAACTCCAATTGTATTCATCAGAAAGAACAAAGTCATATACACCTATGATGACTTGAGGGCGAGTAAATTATGGGGTCATTTTCATTTTAAAGTGAACTAATCCTTTAATGACCCTACAAGTTTGATTAAACCATCAAAATATGAGGAAAATATAAAAAAATATTATATTATATTTTCAATATGAGGGAAGAACAAAACACTAAGCATTGTTAAGATATTTATCACACATTTATTTGGCAAAAAAAGGCAAACAAAAAAATGCATAGAAGAACAAAAACCTCACAGGAAAAAAGCATACATTGACTACAACATAATCAGTTATTAATATTTAGTTGGTTTTCTCTTGTTTTTGACACCTGGCCAAAAATTCTGCCACAATTTGGCATGTTTCATTACGTTATCATCACAAATAAAACAATCGACTCTAAGCACAACTATGCAATATGCTTACAAAATCTTTAACAAATTTTGAATAATATTTGAATAAAAGGTGAAGATGTCAATTTTCACAGGCCAGAAATCACTTTTAGCCACTACTGTACATAATACATACAATTACATTGTATAAATACTTATTACATACATTTCAAATGACAAAATCTTTCTTTCTTTCAGAATCAAACATTATTATACAAACATTATTATGATACAAAACAAGAACAAAGTTCATTTTCTGATGACTGTAATTTGGGCTTTGCACATTTTGTGTGTTTCGCACATGCGCTGCTGTTTTATCGAGGATTTAATTCTCTTAAGATGATTTGTATTTACAATAATTATGAAATAGAATAATATTATAATTTTTTAAAAATGTATTTATATAAATAAAAATTGCCAAAGAATTGTGTGCTGTTCTACAGAGTCCTATCGTTTGTATTGTCTGTTCAAATCCAACATGTCTCTTGTGACATTTTGGCGAAATGATATTATGTTGTTTCTGTTTTATCAAAGTGGCAATGTTTTTTACATTGGTTGTTGTACATATCGAGGCATTTCAGAAATGAAATGTCTGGTGAGTGGCGCTAAAAGGTTAATGCTTTCTCATTTGAAAATAACACTAAACCCTACAATAAACCTAACCGATAGTGTTAGCAAAAGCAAACGCGAGATACAAACACATGTGCTGAAGCAACCATGCCATATTAGCTTGATTAAGTTTATTAAGAGTGAGAATAAAGCTCTGTTGAGAGAGAGAGAGAGAGAGAGAGAGAGAGAGAGAGAGAGAGAGAGATTGTTTAGAGTTCCCTTTCGAACAGGAAGGCCAGGTCTCTGCAACAAAAGTAGCCCAAAAATAGCCCAATGCGATTTTCTCTATCGGGTGACTGAATTCTCCACTGAATTTGTACATCTGGGGGGTGTTTTGGGGGCGTTGGAGTGCCGAAATCATATGTAAAGGGGTGGAAATCAACCCACGGAACAATTTTTTACCCTCTACAACAACTTAAAAGTAGCCTGAGGACTTCACAACACTGCTTTCGAAGTGGACCTTCGACGCTGTTTCTTGGTGTTGACGCTATAGAGAACGCATGACCAGTGTCTGAACGTGTAAACACGCCAATCCATTGGCAGACAGCAGTCCACAATGTCACACACAGAGCGCCCGTGCATATAAAAGGGCGCCTAACACCATTTGCGTGACGCGACAAAAACCCATTATAATCAGTGATGCTGTCTACACTGGATGTGGCACGACACAACAAAAAATTCCCGACAGTAAACTGATGCCCCGTTCTAATTCTGACATTCTTCAAGCACTCGCACTGCTTCTGATGTGGAGAACAAATTAATTTGCAGCGGTCGATTTGTCGTTTCCAGTGTAGACAGCCTCAAGCTGTCCGGTGTAGACACGGTGTAAGCTACACATCATCATCTTTTTTTGTCTTCAGGAGCTGTTTGTTTGTAGCATGTGGTTTGGAGTTTGGAGAGTGAAATTACTGATAGTAACATTTTACTGAGCATACTTCCTCCGGCAGCCCTGCATACGGGGAGTTGCTTGATGTAATGACCCGCACAACTGACAGGCTGAATTTGACTTGGGTGCATGAGAATTGCGGCCGATTGGACGAGGGGCCATGATCGCCCCTCCCCTGTGAGCCTTCCGTTCTTTCCAGACCTTCACACTGAGATGGAGAGGTCCTGGAAGAACCCATGCTCGGCACACATTTTTCCCTTTCAACATTCGATTTATTCAAACTTGGAGAGATTATGTGAGCAGGGGTATGTGCAGATGCCCCATGTTAAAGAGATGCTGGCTAGATATCCCAGCAAGCAATTTTGCATTTAAAAGACGTCTAATAGCCGTCCAAACACAGCCCTGACGTCTAGGCTAAAACAAGGCAAAATTTGGTCTGTCAGTGAAAATAGAATAGACGTCTAACCATAGCCCAAGAATAGTCATCTAGAACATGAACATGTCAAAGAAATGAAACCAAACACCTTGTAATCACTGTTGACTGCTTACATGATGGAATATCTCAGTTATTTTTGGCAAAAACGACATGTACCCAAATTCAAGGTTATTTTGGCTAGAAGTGGGTTACTCATAGCCAGACTATATCGGGTCTATAGCTAACCGAGATGGTGAAATGACGGCTATTGCTTACTGGGTATCTCTCACAGAGTGAGGTATTCTCATTGAGGGCTCCAGTCTTATCATTGAAGCCGTGTCAAACCACCTCGCGACTCGTAGGTAAGGCGTATGCGGTTCAGTTTGTGAGTGTGTGGTTTCTAAAGGGAAAGACAAAGGAATACAGGGTTTAGGTTCCCAATACTCAATGCCACCTCAGGGAAATAGCATCTGCAGATGTTACATTAAACTAGGACACTCACAGGCAGTAAACTCAGGTAAACTAATCTAAACAGAAGCTACTATCTACATGTACCATATTCCCAACAAATGCATATCTGAAACAACCAAAGCACATGCCTATCTAAGCAGACAATCAAACAATAGCTTTTTTTCCATCCAAAGGTGAAGCGAATATATCGGGTCTATAGTTAACCGAGACAGTGAAATGACGGCTATTGCTTGCTGGGTATCTCTCACAGACTAAGGTATTCTCATTGAGGGCTCCGGTCTTACCTTTGAAGCTGTGTCAAACCACCTCGCGGCTAATAGGTAAGGCGTATGTGGTTGCAGGTCAGGCTGGTGGTTCTCTGCACACTATGCAGGCATACCATGCCAACCAGATTAGAGACTTAGACCAGGAGCAGGGATTATCGCCTGAGGCGGTTGCTGAACTGCGTCGGACTACAGACTTGGCTCTCCGGGTTGGCCATAAGTCTTTCGATGGAGCAAATGGTCATGGGGTCTTGGGGAGACACCTGTGGCTAACTCTGTCGGGAATCATTTCTCCTTGATGCCCCAATCTCGGCCTCTGGACTCTTCGGCACCTCTGTTGGGGAGTTTCATAGAGGCGAGAGCACAGTCTTCCAAACCTTCTGATCCGTCCCCAGAAAAAAACTGTAAACAGGGTAAGAAAGCCAGTGTGGCTGCTCGTGCGTCCCTTCCGACGAGTAGGGGGCAGAAGCGGCGCGCTGCAAAGATTAGGAAGCAGGACCTCAGGGAGGTGATCACTCAGAGAAAACCAGGACGGCTAAAGTGATCCCTCCAGGATGGAGCTAAACTTTGCAAGACAGTGGCCCTCCAGGAGCAGGATTGGACAATAATACCATATTGAAATATTTTGATAGTATTTCATCTTTTAGTTTTGAAAAGATGTAAACATGTTAACATGCAACATAACCCCGGTTTCACAGACAAGGCCCAGACTAAGTTTGAGCTGTTTTAACTGAAAGCAACTTGCACTGAGATATCTTAAAATATGTCAGTGCCAGTTTTATCTCAAGATGCACACCAATAATGTTTTTTCATAAGGCACATTTATAAAATAATGTCCTAATTGAACTAAGGACTAACCCTGGCGTAATCTAAACCCTGTCTGTGTAACCAGGCCATAGAGTTTTAGTGGTGGTTGTGTCTAAGTGAGAAAAGAATTTATGCAAATCAAAAGATGTAGTCATTTGATGCATTTTGTGCCAAAGCAATGATCCACAGTTTAGCCCACATAGACAGCTGTTGTACTCGGTGTGTAAAAAGTGACCTGTACTGAGAAACTGGTCCTAGTGATTGTTAAAAAAAAAATTGTATGTTAGGTTTTGAACTTGAGTTGTTAAGAGTTGTGAAAAAAGCATGCAAGCATGTGCAAATTGGCCTGTAGGTACATAGAGGAGAATATAATTCATGTCATTTGAAAGATGTATTTTGTGCCAGAGCAATAGAAAATGCTCCACAGTTTAGTCCACACAAGACTACTGTTGTACTCTCTGTGTGTCAGGAGTGAGTAGGCAGCTGGCATGAAACCAGTGGGACTGTTGGTGAACAGATCCAGTCTAGTCAGGTCAGGTTTCAGAGGATTTATTGCACATCCAAATATGCATTGATGGGAGTTTGTGAGTGTGTGGTTTCTAAAGGGAAAGACAAAGGAATACAAGGTTTAGGTTCCCAATACTTAATGCCACCTCAGGGAAATAGCTTCAAATACAGGATACAAGGAGTCGAGATCACCGTCCTCTACACAGTTCAACAAACAAAGGAGAAGCTGTGTGAACAGGTGCTGTTAATAAGGCCTGTGAGTTTGTCCTGATTGGCATGAGATTGAGTGGGTGGAGCTGCCAGGGAAATGATGGGACTAAGGCCACATCCACACAAAGCCAGAGCTTTCCCTATCCAATCTTTTTTTTTCCCTTGTCTCAAGAAATATCTGCGTACACACGAAACCACTGAAACCGACTCAAAACGATGTAGTATACATGCCAGACCAGTATGTGGCGCTGTAATTCTGCCACAGAAATACACTAAAAACGGAGAAGAAGAGTTGTGGCAACGGTCGGAAGTGAGGCAAAATCTCACGATAAAATAACAATAAATAAATTTGCTACTTACCTGATTGTGTTTTATTAACGCCTACACCTACCCCAACCCTAAACCTACCCTTACAATAATGCAAATACAGTAATTAAATGACACAATATTGATGTGCGCATGCCCAGTGGCCGTAGCTGTATCCCTTCTAGGCTGAATCCGAAATCGCCCCCTAAACCCTCATTTACTATTCCCTACATTAGTCAACTAATATAGTTCACTTGAAGGAGTGAATGAAAACGAGTGCATGAAGTTGGACAGCCGTTGTGTGTACATTGGCTGTACACTCGTTATTGCGGTGCAATGTGGGATTGAGTGCACTCAATAACGTCCACTATGGTTTCGGACACCACTACAAATGGCTGTCCCTTCAAATAGTGCCCTATTTGAGGGTATGGGGGTGATTTCGGATTCAGCCAACCGTGCGGGACGTGGTGTGATGACGTCACCGTTTCACAAAATATACGGATTGGCTGTACACACGAAAACGCAAGGGTGTCGGTTTCAGATTTATCCACTCTGGGACCCAGTCTGTGTAGCTCAGTCAAACAACAGTGTTCGGCGGCAGCATCTAATAACGAAGTTGTAAGTCTAACTGCTTCAAAAACAGCACGTTCCCACCTCGCTACTAAGAAATTTCACATAGCTTTTCAGTTGCAAATCTATTTTATTGATAAAGTCCCAAGACAGCGCTGACAACAAGTTTCTATGCGTGTGTGCATTTGTATGTGATAGAGAGCTGGAGAAAGACAGCATGCTTTAGTTTCCATAGATAGTTAAAGGGGTCATAAGAGGCTATTTTCAAAGATCATTATTTTGTGTATTGGGTGTAACAGAATATGTTAACATGCTTTAGTTTTCAAGAAATACATTATTTTTCATATATATTTCATATATTTTTTTGTAGCTCTTCTATGCCCTGTCTTTCTAAAACACGTTGATTTCTACAAAGCCCCTCCATCCGAAAAGCGCAGAGTGCTCTGATTGGCCAGCTGACCCAGTGCGTTTGTGATTGGCCGAAACACCTCAAGCATGTGTCGGAAAGCAATTCTAAAAATGCAGATGGCCAAGCCGATGCAGATTGTAGTACACAAGCCGCGGTTCAGATCAGTGTTGCCAGTTTTTGAATTTGATTGTGCGGGTAAAAAATGGGTTTGGGCGGGTGGACAAATTTTGCGCTGATTTGGGGTCAGTTCGGCGGTTTTCAAACATCTAAATTTTATAATCTAATTGGTTATTAAACAAAACTCAAGTGTGCATGTACTCCATGAAATCAGTCCTCGGCTGCCTTCGGAGGATACATTTTAAGGTAGGAAGGCATCAAGGCACGTTCGAATCTAATGTTATCTTCACTTCCTGTCTCCTGAGAGCCCTTCATCTGATCGAATTTTGAAGGCAGCATAGATGCATCCTTCAGTGCCTTTGATTTCCCACAATCCTGTGCTTTCCATTCAGTGACAGTTGAGCTAGAAAAAGAAAGATGGCATCTGAAAGTTGCGTTTGCTGGTCAGTTTGTAAATGTACAAACCCGATTCCAAAAAAGTTGGGACACTGTACAAATTGTGAATAAAAACAGAATGCAATGATGTGGAAGTTTCAAATTTCAATATTTTATTCAGAATACAACATAGATGACATATCAAATGTTTAAACTGAGAAAATGTATCATTTTAAGGGAAAAATAAGTTGATTTTAAATTTCATGGCATCAGCACATCTCAAAAAAGTTGGGACAAGGCCATGTTTACCACTGTGTGGCATCCCCTCTTCTTTTTATAACAGTCTGCAAACGTCTGGGGACTGAGGAGACAAGTTGCTCAAGTTTAGGAATAGGAATGTTGTCCCATTCTTGTCTAATACAGGCTTCTAGTTGCTCAACTGTCTTAGGTCTTCTTTGTTGCATCTTCCTCTTTATGATGCGCCAAATGTTTTCTATGGGTGAAAGATCTGGACTGCAGGCTGGCCATTTCAGTAACCGGATCCTTCTTCTACGCAGCCATGATGTTGTAATTGATGCAGTATGTGGTCTGGCATTGTCATGTTGGAAAATGCAAGGTCTTCCCTGAAAGAGACGACGTCTGGATGGGAGCATATGTTGTTCTAGAACTTGGATATACCTTTCAGCATTGATGGTGCCTTTCCAGATGTGTAAGCTGCCCATGCCACACGCACTCATGCAACCCCATACCATCAGAGATGCAGGCTTCTGAACTGAGCGCTGATAACAACTTGGGTTGTCCTTGTCCTCTTTAGTCCGGATGACATGGTGTCCCAGTTTTCCAAAAAGAACTTCAAATTTTGATTCGTCTGACCACAGAACAGTTTTCCACTTTGCCAGAGTCCATTTTAAATGAGCCTTGGCCCAGAGAAAACGCCTGCGCTTCTGGATCATGTTTAGATATGGCTTCTTTTTTGACCTATAGAGTTTTAGCCGGCAACGGCGAATGGCACGGTGGATTGTGTTCAGCAACAATGTTTTCTGGAAGTATTCCTGAGCCCATGTTGTGATTTCCATTACAGTAGCATTCCTGTATGTGATGCAGTGCCGTCTCAGGGCCCGAAGATCACGGGCATCCAGTATGGTTTTCCGGCCTTGACCCTTACGCACAGAGATTGTTCCAGATTCTCTGAATCTTTGGATGATATTATGCACTGTAGATGATGATAACTTCAAACTCTTTGCAATTTTTCTCTGAGAAACTCCTTTCTGATATTGCTCAACCTTGGATATTTTTCGCCGCAGCATTGGGGGAATTGGTGATCCTCTGCCCATCTTGACTTCTGAGAGACACTGCCACTCTGAGAGGCTCTTTTTATACCCAATCATGTTGCCAATTGACCTAATAAGTTGCAAATTGGTCCTCCAGCTATTCCTTATATGTACATTTAACTTTTCCGGCCTCTTATTGCTACCTGTCCCAACTTTTTTGGAATGTGTAGCTCTCATGAAATCCAAAATGAGCCAATATTTGGCATGACATTTCAAAATGTCTCACTTTCAACATTTGATATGTTATCTATATTCTGTTGTGAATAAAATATAAGTTTATGAGATTTGTAAATTATTGCATTCCTTTTTTATTCACAATTTGTACAGTGTCCCAACTTTTTTGGAATCAGGTTTGTACATTTTTGACCAACATTTTCCACTTCTGATATAATTTCTAGCTAGAAATGACTACTGTAGTAATTAAATATTTGTTTAGTTCTCTCCAAAGCTCTCTCTATTTTGCTGTAGATCATTAAACTGTTACACTGCCTCAGAAGTGTCTGAAGTCAGTTTCGTGAGGTGCCTTCATGCACAAACGCTGCCTTACAAGTCATTAGCCGCGTTTCCATTACAGATTTGCGCAACACTTTTGTGATATTTTCTAAATGTCGATAAAAAACGATTGCGAAATGACATTGTTTCCATTAACCGCTGTTATGCGACTAAAATTTATTTTTTTCCTCTCGCGATAAGTCATTCCAAAAATTATGCCACGGATGTTGATAGGTTTATGTATATCCCAGCCACCGCACTAGCCATTATTTTTAATCGGAGACGTAGGCGTGTTATCCAAGCATTAATGGCAAGGAAAGCACCTTACACTTGTGAGCGTCACGTATGAGGTGTTTGTGTGTGTTTCTCCCTCATATCTGCTTCAAGGTCTTCATGATAATGTGGCATTTCTTTGTTTAGAATCCGGTATTCCTGTAATTCTATTGTCTTTTATGAGTTTAATAAAGAACTCTGTCTCGTGTTCTGTCCTTCTGTCCGCGTCATCTGTAAAGAATGACTTTTACGTACGCCAGGTGACCTGTAAATGCGGAAAAACTGTTTCCATTGCAGTTTTGCGAAAATTTCCTTTTTCGAATTGCCTGAAAAACCACCTCATACGAGCGTAAAAACTTTTTTGCGATATATGCGAGTTTTTGTGAAATTGACGCGTTTCCATTGGGCGTATTTTCAATTCGCAATTTCAATTTGTCTAATTTGAAGGGTAATGGAAACGCGGCTATTGTCTGATAAGGCAGCGAGGCAACAAGTCACTGCCTAGGTTTTCGGATGCAGCCAAGGTGAATAAGCAAAGTAGGGAGAAAGTCCCTGTAATCATAATTTATGTGAAAAGGAATAAAAGTTGTTGCTGTTTTTCTGCGTAGTGTTCATTATTTTAAGCTGAAAAGTACATGTATACTAGGTACCAGTGGCACACCAAGTACCAAGGCCATTCACGACAGTAGCATAGTTTAGCACGTCCTCCTGTCATTAGCTTGAGGAAATACATCTAGTGAAATGGAATCTAACTCCATGTCTAATGCATAGGGTCTAACTCTCTAAATTGTAAGGAATTTATCATATCTTTGATTTCTTGATGGCTAGCACTTTCATCCATATAATAATACAAACATAAAGTTTACAACATCAACAAAACTGAACATGAATTCCTCCTTCTTGATTCTCCTTGTTTTGTTTGGTAAAGTAAAAGTAAATAATATTTAGTAACTGAGGATTGAGGAAGAAAAGGTCTTCACAGAACTTAAAGTGTTTCATGCATCCTACTTCCCCAAAAGCAATGTGCAGAAAATGCTAAAGTGCCTAAAAGACAATGAGATTGAGTCGTTTTTCCCCTCTCTTTCTCAACTCTTTAAAATATATGCAACCTGTCTCGAGATTTACAGCTGAACAGTCATTTTTCAAAAAAATTATCGTGATTTTAACGGTAAAAGACTGTAAAAATGCTACGGTTAAAAACAGTTAACTGGTTAACAGAAAGTTTCCGTACTATATACGGTGAATAACTTTAATAGATCTAACCTTACATTTAATGTAATTTTACAGTAAAATACCGTTAAATTTACAGTTTTTGGAAGTGAAAAAGAGCAAGTCGTTGTGTAATTTACAGTGAAAAAACGTAAATTGACATTCCTAGAATTCCCTGCGTGACACTTCACATTTGATGTATTTTCGTTGAAATAACAGTTTCTTCTTAGTTTTTTCTAATCAGTTATGTACATTAGGGTTTTATGTTACATTTTATGTTGTTAAATTAATGTTTATTGCATTTTTAAAATTTCATGTGTGTTACCATGATGGTGTTTAGTGTTTGTGTGAATGACACTGTGCACCTTCTGTATATTAGTATTGTCCTCCTAAAAGCTTTGATTCATCATGTGACTCTCATCACCACTGTGATTGGTGGTTGTCAGTATATATCAAAGATACATAACAGATATTAGTATTTCAATAGGTTGGTAATTTAACATTATTTCAGTTAATAAAATACAGTTATTTACTGTAAATTTAACTTAAATCTGTAAAACCTAAAATGTTGCTACCGTATTTTTTACGGTAAAGTTCTGGCAACCACAGCTGCCATTTTTTTACCGTAAATTTTACGGGGATTTTTTTTACAGTGTATGTAAGTTTTTGACTGTAACAAACCATAAAAATACCATAATATGTTGGCAGATATTTAGGAAACATGCTGAGTTCACATACTCGATTCTCAGAAAAACAAAGCTACAGCCAGTTATTCAACTTTAAAATGTGCGTTCCGTGTCAGAATGTCTGTTTTTGTTTTGGTCTGTGCGATACCGCACACCGCCAGTTTACCCAATAGTATTTCGACACTACAGGTTGCCAGTTGGTGGAAAACACAGCGTATTGTAGCCATGGAAGCCAGCAAACAAACTGGGTCAGAGATCACAGATTCTACCCGACCTAAAAAGCCTCGGCATCCATCTAAAAATCTCTGTGAATGAGTGCGCATTAAAACACGGATAAATCAACTCATCAACTTACAGTGTGTAGGTCTCCTCGCCTTCTATTGTCAATTGCGCTTGTTCCTGTTGCGTTCTCACACTGGTAACCCGCGCAAGAGTCGAGGCGAGGAGGAGGGGGCGGGGCAAACAATATTTTGAATTTGGACTGCAGTACCCATTTCAACCTCTAGCTGTCATTCTTACATACAGCACCTTTAAAGCATGTGAAAACCAGTCTTCGAAGTCTATGTAACGAAGAGAGGCTCTCTGATGCTCTCCATCTCCATTTTTTAGCATAATAGATTATGCAATATATGACATTTGACGATTTTGTAAAATAAAATTCCAGTCACCAAACATAGGTTACTACCCATTAGATGTTATTTCAGCCTTTAGAAACTCTTCAGGGTCCAAGTAGACAGGATTCTGCACAGGGGCGATTCTGGGATTTTCATTTTAGGGGGGCTCAGCCCCCAGTGAGGGTATGAAAAAAATGGTAACACTTTAGTTTAGGGTCCAATTCTCACTATTAACTAGTAGCTTATTAGCATGCATATTAGGACATTGGCCGTTTATTATTACTTATACTTATAAAGCAAATATTAATTCCTTATTCTGCATGACCATATTGTACAACACTTAATCATACCTAGGAATGTAGGCAGGTTTATAATCACTGAGATCCTAAATGTGAGGTAGTTAGGGGGCTTTGAAATTTAGATTTCTATGATCTACATATGTGCATTTTAAGATGTTCTGAAGGCCAAAAAATTTGATAACAATAGCTTGAAAACCATGTCAGTGGGCAGATATGACTGATATAGTTTTTCCATTTTCGTCAGTGAAGTAAACATATGGTTAACTGATATTTATATGTTTTATGAATAATTTTCGTAGACGCTGTAATTTACTGAAGGCTACCAGGAAAGCTAGGTAACTATAGTGGGGAGAACAAGTATTTGATACACTGCCGATTTTGCAGGTTTGCCCACTTACAAAGCATATAGAAGTTTGTAATTTTTATCATAGGTACTCTTCAACTGTGAGTGACGGAATCTAAAACAAAAATCCAGAAAATCACATTGTATGATTTTTAAATAATTAATTTGCATTTTATTGCATGACATAAGTATTTGATACATCAGAAAAGCAGAACTTAATATTTGGTACAGAAACCTTTGTTTGCAATTACAGAGATCATACGTTTCCTGTAGTTCTTGACCAGGTTTGCACACACTGCAGCAGGGATTTTGGCCCACTCCTCCATACAGACCTTCTCCAGATCCTTCAGGTTCCGGGCTGTCGCTGGGCAATACGGACTTTCAGCTCCCTCCAAAGATTTTCTATTGGGTTCAGGTCTGGAGACTGGCTAGGCCACTCCAGGACCTTGAGATGCTTCTTACAGAGCCACTCCTTAGTTGCCCTGGCTGTGTGTTTTGGGTCGTTGTCAAGCTGGAAGACCCAGCCACGACCCATCTTCAATGCTCTTACTGAGGGAAGGAGGTTCTTGGCCAAGATCTCGCGATACATGGCCTCATCCATCCTCCCCTCAATACGGTGCAGTCGTCCTGTCCCCTTTGCAGAAAAGCATCCCCAAAGAATGATGTTTCCACCTCCATGCTTCACGGTTGGGATGGTGTTCTTGAGGTTGTACTCATCCTTCTTCTTCCTCCAAACACGGCGAGTGGAGTTTAGACCAAAAAGCTCTATTTTTGTCTCATCAGACCACATGACCTTCTCCCATTCCTCCTCTGGATCATCCAGATGGTCATTGGCAAACTTCAGACGGGCCTGGACATGCGCTGGCTCTCTTCAGGTCATTGACCAGGTCCTGCCGTGTAGTTCTGGGCTGATCCCTCACCTTCCTCATGATCATTGATGCCCCACGAGGTGAGATCTTGCATGGTGCCCCAGACCGAGGGAGATTGACCGTCATCTTGAACTTCTTCCATTTTCTAATAATTTCACCAACAGTTGTTGCCTTCTCACCAAGCTGCTTGCCTATTGTCCTGTAGCCCATCCCAGCCTTGTGCAGGTCTACAATTTTATCCCTGATGTCCTTACACAGCTCTCTGGTCTTGGCCATTGTGGAGAGGTTGGAGTCTGTTTGATTGAGTGTGTGGACAGGTGTCTTTTATACAGGTAACTAGTTCAAACAGGTGCAGTTAATACAGGTAATGAGTGGAGAACAGGAGGGCTTCTTAAAGAAAAACTAACAGGTCTGTGAGAGCCGGAATTCTTACTGGTTGGTAGGTGATCAAATACTTATGTCATGCAATAAAATGCAAATTAATTATTTAAAAATCATACAATGTGATTTTCTGGATTTTCGTTTTAGATTCCGTCTCTCACAGTCGAAGTGTACCTATGATAAAAATTACAGACCTCTACATGCTTTGTAAGTAGGAAAACCAAAATCGGCAGTGTATCAAATACTTGTTCTCCCCACTGTAAGTTTATTAAATTCATTCACAATATGCACACATTCATTACTAATCTTATGCATGCATATGAAATGTTTAGTTTAGCTACTTACATATCTCGCACTTGACTTCGAGTCCGCTGCTAAAATTCGCGCTCAGCCTCAGCAGCTTCTGTGTGAACATAAAGCCCGCCTACTCTGATTTGATTGGTTTTCTCAAATATTTTGGCATTGACGAGCGGTGACAGACCAATGAGGCTCAGATGAACCCTGCTTCTGACATGCGCTCTGCTCGGCGCCGCTGCGGATTGAAGAACACGCTGATTAACGCAGACTAAAAGATGGGACGAAGATGAAGCCTCCTGCCAGTTTCATATGTTTTAAAGGTTAATCACATATTTTTTAGGGGGGCTGGGCAGAAGCCTCTAAAAAGGACCTAGTAACGCCCATGATTTTGCAGTAGCCTGCAATAGAATTTTACACGACAAATTATGGTCAAATTATACTTGCACCTAAGTAGGTTTACTAAATACACTCTTAGAAGGAATGTGTAGAAAAATTACACAAATTATGTGTAACACTCTAATTTACACATTTTGTGTCAATATTAACTAAAAATGTGTAGAAAAAAATAACCTCTTTTACACATCAATGTGTAGTTTAAAAATTAACACAACTTGGGAATTTACTCACAGCATTTAACACGATATGTGTAGACAAATTGCTAACACACTTAATGTGTTATTTTTATATGCGACCGTTATTTAAATGAGCTAACTGAACCAATAGGGACTGGGGGGGGGGACTTTGACTGAACAGAATCCAGTCAGCCCATAGTCTGTTAAGGACAGCGACCATTACGTTTTTACTTCTATATTGTTGAAAATAAGATATTTATATCATATCACTTCATTGTGTTAATCGACTGATTACCCGTCCCGTCAAAACTGCTTGTGATCGTGAAAACCACCTTTTTACCAGGGAGGATATGATTCGCGCCGAATCACGGCGGTGACTGCTAGCAAGATTCTGAAGGTAAGCTCTACCTGAAATCATATTTTTACTCATATTAATTACAAAAACAATATTTTCTGCTGTTGTTATTTTAATACTGGTTTGAAAGCGCGGTCACGACGAAGTTCTGCGGGCAATAAATGTCCATTGTCAGTAGTGTAGCCAGGCCCAGCTCCAGCTTTGAGATGCAGGGTGGGCCAAGTGAATTGCCCGCTGGGCCCAGACTTTTAACATTTCATTATTTTTTCCCCGTAACAAAACTTAATTTTATAACAAAAGAGGCAGGTTTTGAAAGGAACTCTCTATATATCTCTATATTAATTCAGAAAAAACTGAATTTTTAATCATTGGACAAAAAAACTCCACAAGTAGTAACCTAGAATACTGTCTAACACTCGATGGCTGCTCCGTCAAGTCCTCGTCGTCAGTTAGGAACCTGGGTGTGCTCTTTGATACCAATCTCTCATTTGAAAGCCACGTTTCTAGCATCTGTAAAACTGTTCTTAAAAAATCTTAAAAATATATCTAAATTACGGCACATGCTTTCAATGCAAAATGCTGAACAGTTAGTTCATGCGTTCATGACCTCAAGGCTAGATTATTGTAATGCTCTACTGGGTGGTTGCCCTGCTCGCTTAATAAATAAACTGCAGCTTGTCCAAAACGCAGCAGCTCGAGTTCTTACTAGAACCAGGAAGTATGACCATATTAGCCCGGCTCTGGCAACACTGCACTGGCTCCCTATTAAACATCGTATACATTTTAAAATCTTGCTGATTACTTACAAAGCACTAAATGGCTTAGCTCCCCAGTACTTGAGCGAGCTCTTAACGCATTATACTCCATCACGTCTATTGCGGTCTCAAAATTCTGGCCAGTTGATAATACCTAGAATATCAAAATCAACTGCAGGCGGTCGATCCTTTTCCTATTTAGCACCTAAACTCTGGAACAGTCTTCCTAGCATTGTTCGGGAAGCAGACACACTCTGTCAGTTTAAATCTAGACTAAAAACACATCTCTTTACTATGGCATACACATAAAACATTTTTAATTTCTATTATTCAAATCAGTTAAATGATTGTTTTAGGCTGCATTAACTAGGTCAGCCGGAACCGGGAACACTTCCCATAACACCTGATGTACTCGTTACATCATAAGAAGAATGGCATCTACGCTAATGTTAGTCTCTCTGTTTATCCCGAGGTTTATACTGCAGTTGGCCGGATCCGGGCCGTATTCGGACCAGATGGTGGACCTTAGCCTGGACATGACGACCATATCCCTGAAGTGTCTGTAGAGACAATAGTGTCAATTAAACTCCCCCCTGTAAATGCCGCATCGACACGACATCCTCATTAAACCCGTCCCCGGCGTGACGACTCCAATCTTTCGAATAATCCTACGAATATCTATTGATCTAATATGACTTCTGACCTGTAATGTTGCCAGAATCATAATCATACACTATTTGTTCGTCGGCCAGAGGAGAACTGGCACCCCGACTGAGCCTGGTTTCTCCCAAGGTTTTTTTTCTCCATTCTGGCCCTGAAGGAGTTTTGGTTCCTTGCCACCGTCGCCTTTGGCTTTTGGCTTGCTCAGTTGGGGACACCTAAATTTCAACTATATTACTGATCTGCCCGCATTGACACTGTATGATAATTGAAATGAGCTGGATGACATCACCGTTTTCACCAGAGCGGCTGTACAGCCGAATCAAATTCCGTTGCATTATTTTCCTGTTACCACTGTGAAGTTGCTTTGAAACAATTGCCATTGTAAAAGCGCTATATAAATAAAGGTGATTTGATTTGAAAACTGGGACGCCATGTCATCCGGACTAAAGAGGACAAGGACAACCCAAGTTGTTATCAGTGCTCAGTTCAGAAGCCTGCATCTCTGATGGTATGGGGTTGCATGAGTGCGTGTGGCATGGGCAGCTTACACATCTGGAAAGGCACCATCAATGCTGAAAGGTATATCCAAGTTCTAGAACAACATATGCTCCATCCAGACGTCGTCTCTTTCAGGGAATACCTTGCATTTTCCAACATGACAACGCCAGACCACATACTGCATCAATTACAACATCATGGCTGCGTAGAAGAAGGATCCGGGTACTGAAATGGCCAGCCTGCAGTCCAGATCTTTCACCCATAGAAAACATTTGGCGCATCATAAAGAGGAAGATGCGACAAAGAAGACCTAAGACAGTTGAGCAACTAGAAGCCTGTATTAGACAAGAATGGGACAACATTCCTATTCCTAAACTTGAGCAACTTGTCTCCTCAGTCCCCAGACGTTTGCAGACTGTTATAAAAAGAAGAGGGGATGCCACACAGTGGTAAACATGGCCTTGTCCCAACTTTTTTGAGATGTGCTGATGCCATGAAATTTAAAATCAACTTATTTTTCCCTTAAAATGATACATTTTCTCAGATTAAACATTTGATATGTCATCTATGTTGTATTCTGAATAAAATATTGAAATTTGAAACTTCCACATCATTGCATTCTGTTTTTATTCACAATTTGTACAGTGTCCCAACTTTTTTGGAATCGGGTTTGTAGATTTATGTTATAAATATAAAGAACAGGAACTCATTAAATAGATTTTTTCACACATTTTGATGACATTTCTGCCCCGCTATGGCAGTGAGACAGGAAAGAGCGCTCAAAACCCTTCAGATTGCATAGTTTAGTGGAAAAATAACAGAAACGACCATTCTCAAGAAATGACGCGTGAACATGAGAAGCAAAAGCGAACCGTCTAGACTCGTGCGCAGAGAAAACAGTGCATGATTTCCCTTTCGAGAGTACTCTCGTATTGTTATAAGTTAGCTTATGCTATGGGAAAACTCCTTTTCTCGAGAATATGAAGCCAAAAATTATCCATATAATTTTATATATGTAAAACGCAGAGAAGAAACGCATCTAGAATGTCTGGGTCTCAGGATCAACACTGCAAGGGCGCGCTGTCTCCCAGCCAGAATATTTATTTTCTGGGAACAGTCATGAACTCGATTCAGATGAGAGCGCGGCTTACGTCACAGTGCGCGCTCGCCATCCAGTGTTACCAGTGGTACCAGTCTGGCGTGAGTATGGGCACAGTCTCAAAAATGGAAAGTGATCTCGACAGATGCATCCAACCTAGGTTGGGGTGCCATGCATGAAGGCAGGCCCATCTCCGGCCTTTGGTCAAGCTCGGAGAGGCGGCTGCACATAGACTGTCTAGAGATGAGAGCGGTCGATCTGTCACTAAAAGCTTTTCTCCCATACATGAAAGGTCACCACGTTCTAGTCTGAACGGACAACATGTCAGTGGTATCCTATATAAATCGCCAGGATGGACTCAGGTCAAGAAACCTGCACACCATGGCCAAAAGCCTCCTTTTATGGACTCAGCACAACCTGTTCGCACATGTGCCAGGCATTCTGAACCAGGGCCCGGATATGCTATCCAGAGACAAAATTCCCCCAGGGGACTGGTCTCTTCACCCATAAACGGTTCAGTTCATTTGAGCATCTTCGGCAAGGCAGAGGTCGATCTCTTCGCCTCAGAAGACAATGCTCATTGCCCAACATATTTCTCCAAGAGCAGGGATGCGCTGGCCCACAACTGGCCCAGCCGCCCGCTGTATGCATTCCCTCCGGTTGCGATGTTACCTCAGGTCATCAAATGGATCAGGGAGAGCAAGTGTGCAGTGCTTTTAATAGCCCCTCTCTGGAGGAACCAATGGTTCTCCGAGTTATATTTCGGTTAACGGTTAAACGGTCAATATGAGCATCCCTAATTAGGTCGCTTCTCCCCAGTGACTGTCCGGCCACATGAGCGTGAAACGCTGCTATGGCCGCCACAAGGGGAGTGACCCGCGTCCAAAACCTCTTGAAGAAAGGAGAACACTTCTGTTACTCCACATGAGTGTAGCGACTGGTGGGTTAACTACTGAGGGAAAGAAAAAGATCATCACATGGTGATTTCTTGCATGTGTCACTGTGTATTTGTCTCAAACAGCTATCCCGTCGCTGCTGACAAGCTGAAATTGGCTAAATCCTTGATTGCATTCTTGGCGTCTATGCATCACAACATTTTTGGAGAGAATTAAGGTAAAGTTATGTAAGTATTAAAATTGAATGAGGCATAATTAAGTTTGCAGTTCAGCTGAAATGTTTGAATATGCTGACAAAAGGTTGTTACTTACAAATATATATTCTAAATTATAGTATGTTGGAGATTAAAAACAATTTGACACTCATGTGTAACTTTCTCCTCTCTCTGTTTCCCACTTATATTTTTTTTATATAGTGTTGGAACCGCAATCTGAGAAGAACTGAGCACATTTATGTTAGTGGACAAGCATGCAATGCTTAATGTGTCATGTTATCTAATGAGATTGTGTAAAGAACTGTTTTGTCCTGTGTTGGACATTTCCTTTTTGACTGCTTAAAAATGTATTGTTATATTCTGCATTGAATTTAACTGTTGATATTTCATTATAATAATTTTTTGACAATAAAATTAACAACCAATGACTTGACATTTATTTTTTTCAAATGCTAACGTTTTGTTTAGGATTTTTGATACAGTGGGGAGAACCTCTCGGTTACGTATGTAACCCTCGTTCCCTGAAGGAAGGGAACGGAGACGTTACGTTAGTTACTGACGAAATGGGGGTTTCGCTTAGAACCCAATCGCCTTTGAGCTCTACAAAACGAGCCAATGGCATGAAGATGCCATGGGTCTGCGGAATTTGCATAACGCAACCCCACCCTACCGCGTGGGTATAAAGGGCGTTGCGTGGCAATCTCGCATTATGTTACCTGCTGAAGAGCCGAGGCATGAGCGTCCGGCCGTTCCAGCGGAAGTGGCATGGGGACGTAAAGGGGACGTGTTCCCTTTCAGTCAGTACACTACGAGTTACGTCAGTTACTGACGAAATGGGGATCCCAATACAATCTCGCCACGACGGCTGTCTTCCAGCGTCCTGCGCTGACCAGGGCTCCCTGCCGTGAGTCTTAGCACGAACAAGGGGCTAGGCACAACGCTGATACCAAGGTACACTGGGAAGCATATCCCACGTGGAGAAATGCAACACAATGCCTGCCCGAAGGGAGGACTTAAGAATACACATATGACCCCGTAGGGACTGCATATGGAGCACTCTGGGGTATCCAGCCGGAGGTGGAAAGTTTTTCAACCCCAGGTGTGGCAAGGTGTCTTGCCAAGGGAAGACACGTGCTCAGGGAGACTTACCGTGGAAATACACATGTGGGGGTTGCCCAACGGGGGAACCATGCACACGGAGGCACCTAGCCAAACACGAGGGCTGACCAAGCGGGCATGCACTCTGGTGTCGACATCAGCAGTGCTGGAGGAGCTCAGGGCTTACTGGGAAGCTCACCTGAGAGAAAATGCGCACGCATCCAGTCCGTGGAGTGGAATGGCACAGCAAGCGAAGACACCTGAACCTGTCCAGTTACTGGCCACTTGGGGCGAGTACACGAGCGGACACAGGCTCCACTCGGAGATTATAAAATCTTGCGAATGTGTTGGGTGTCGCCCAGCCTGCAGCTCTACAAATGTCTGTCAGCGAGGCACCATGCGCTAAAGCCCAAGAGGAAGCAACACTCCTAGTGGAGTGTGCTCTAACCCCAAGGGGGCATGGCATGCCCTGAACCTGATATGCTAGGACAATGGCGTCCACTATCCAGTGAGACAACCTCTGCTTGGAGAGAGCCTTCCCTTTCTGCTGCCCTCCGTAACAGACAAAGAGCTGGTCTGAGGTCCTGAAACACTGCGTCCGGTCTACGTAAGCGCGAAGGGCGCGTACTGAACAGAGCAGTGCCAAGGCTGGGTCTTGCAGGTTCACCACCTGATCCCTGAAGGGAGTGGTGGGAACCTTGGGCACGTATCCAGGCCGGGGTCTCAGGATCACGTGAGAATTGGCCAGCCCAAATTCCAGGCACGCTTCGTCAACCGAAAATGCCTGCAGGTCCCCTACCCTCTTGATGGAAGCCAGAGCAATCAAGAGCGCCACTTTCATTGAAAGGAACTTCAGCTCCACAGACTGCAGAGGCTCAAAGGGAGCTTTCTGCATGGCAGATAAAACCACTGCAAGATCCCAAGAGGGTATTTGAGGAGGACGAGTAGGATTTAATTTAGGATTTAACCTCGCTCCTCTAAGGAACCTGCTGACCAGGTCGTGCTGACCTACCGTTTTTGAATCCACCAGGTCATGATGAGCCAAAATTGCGGCCACATAGACCTTCAGGGCGGAGGGAGACAGCCTTCGCTCCAACCCTTCTTGGAGGAAGGAAAGCACAGACCCGATTGAGCATTTCGTGGGGTCTTCTTGGCGAGAAGAGCACCAGGTGACGAAGAGGTTCCACTTCAACGCATAGGCCTGTCTCGTGGACAAGGCCCTAGCGGAAGTGATGGTAGCCGCCACCTGAGGTGGCAGGGTACTCAAACCTACCGCGTCCCGTCCAGGTCCCACACGTGTAGGTTCCAAAGGTCGGGACGTGGGTGCCATACGGTGCCCCGTCTCTGAGTAAGGAGATCCTTCCTCAGAGGGATCGACCAGGGAGGGGCTGTCGCAAGGAGTATGAGTTCTGAGAACCAGGTCTGGCCGGGCCAATATGGGGCGACCAAAAGGACCTGCTCCCTGTCCTCCCTGATCTTGCACAGAACCTGTGCGAGAAGGCTCACTGGGGGAAACGCATACTTGCGTGGGCCCCACGGCCAGCTGTGCGCTAGTGCATCCGTGCCGAGGGTCCCCTCGGTCAGGGAATAATACCAGCGGCAATGGGAAGAGTCGTGGGAGGCAAACAGATCTATCTGTGCGTCGCCAAACTGTTCCCAAATCAGCTGAACCGTCTGGGGATGGAGTCTCCATTCCCCCGGAAGCGGCTGAAACCGTGACAGCTCGTCGGCTGCAGGATTCACTTCTCCTGGGATGTGAACGGCATGAAGCGACCTCAGATGCTTCTGACTCCATAGGAGGAGATGGCGGGCGAGTTGCGACATCCGGCGGGAGCGTAGACCACCTTGTCGGTTGATGTACGCTACTGTCGCCGTGCTGTCTGAACGGACCAGTACGTGCTTGTCCTTGAGCAGGGCTCGGAAGCGGTGCAGGGCAAGACGTACGGCCAGCAACTTGAGGCAATTGACATGCCATAGGCGCTGGGGTCCTTTCCAGGAGCTCGTGGCAGAGGCATCTGTTGTTACAACAACATGCCTGGAAACTCGTTCTAGGGGAACACCTGCCCGTAGAAAACTGAGGTTCGCCCACGGGGTGAAGGTCTGACGGCAGGCCCGAGTAACTGGGACCCGGAGCGTGCCGTGTTGCCATGCCCATCTTGGGACTCGATCGCGAAGCCAGTGCTGAAGCGGTCTCATATGAAGCAAACCGAGCGGCGTTACCGCGGCTGCGGATGCCATATGCCCCAGGAGTCTCTGAAAATATTTCAGTGGAACCGCACTCTTGCCCTCAAACTGGCGAAGACAAGTCAGCAGTGACTGCGCGCGCTCGCTCGTAAGCTGTGCGTACATGGCGACCGAGTCGATTTCCATACCGAGAAAAGAGATCCTCTGCACTGGGGAGAGTTTGCTCTTTTCCCAGTTGACCCGAAGGCCCAGACGGGCGAGGTGCTGAAGCACCAGGTCCCTGTGTTCGCAAACCTGATCCCAAAAGTGGCCTAGAATCAGCCAGTCGTCGAGATAGCGGCACAAGGGCTGCCTCGACGACCTTCGTAAAGACGCGAGGGGACAGGGCTAGCCCGAATGGGAGAACCGTGTACTGATATGCCTGCCCCTTGAAGGCAAACCGTAGAAACGGTCTGTGTCGAGGAAGAATGGAGACATGAAAGTACGCGTCCTTCAGGTCGATCGCTGCAAACCAATCCAATGGACGAACGCATTCGAAAATGCGTTTGGCTGTCAACATCCTGAATGGAAGCCTGTGAAGGGTTCGGTTCAAGATGCGCAGGTCCAGGATTGGCCGTAACACACGGTTTTCTTGGGTACAATGAAGTAAGGGCTGTAGAAGCCGGACTCCATCTCGGCTGGAGGGACGATCTCGACTGCACCCTTCGCCAGTAGGGTGGCGACCTCCGCACACATGACAGGGGCATTGCCACCCACTATGGTATAGCGGACTCCCCGAAAGCGGGGAGGAGACCGTGCGAACTGAATCTCATAGCCGAACCTGACGGTGCGAGCGAGCCAGCTGGACAGATTGGGAAGCGCTAGCCAGGCTCCCAGAAACTGTACCAACGGGGTCAAGCGGACCACAGGCGTACCCCCGATGGGGCAGCGAGGCGGAATGACCGGCCCAGACATGGGAGGCGTGGGAGCGTCCCGAGGTGTGGGCGGGGTCGAATTCCGCGCCCTGACAGAGGAGACCAGGGAAGGACTAGCGTTCCACGGGGGTCTCGTCTGCCAGGGGGCTGGCGACAGAGGGGGCCGAAAGTGGCGAGGCTGCTTGGCGTCGCACACTGCCAGCCGTGCGCCCTCTTGAGGCTCGGAGGTGAAAATGTCAGTTCTTTCTTTACAAGGATTCTCCCCCAGCCCTCCAGTGGGGGAAGGAGTGGCCCTGCTACCATCTCCTGAGAAAGAACCGAGTTCACCTCCGAGCCGCCCGTCTCAGGACTGCCGCTTAGACTGCCTTCCTGCGGCGTCCTCCACGCCTCGGCCCGGGTGAAGGCTGCTGCTGGGGCTGAGCGGGAGGAACGAGGGCCGCAGGAGGGCGGCCTCGGCGGGGAGCAGACTGAGGCCTCTGAGCCTGGGTGGAAGCAGCAGCAGGCTGCCTCAGTCTGTTTCTGAGCGGTCGAGAACTGTTGGGCGAAGTCCTGGACCGCCCTGCCGAATAGCCCATCCTGGGAAATGGGAGAATTGAGGAAACGGGTTCGCTCAGATTCTCCCACATCAACCAGGTTGAGCCATAAGTGGTGCTCCTGGACCACAGAAGTGGACATCACCTGACCGAGAGAGCGAGCGGTCACCTTCGTCGCTCGTAGAGCGAGGTCGGTGGCCGCCCGCAGCTCCTGCATTAATGCGGGGTCAGCATTGCCCTCGTGCATGTCTCTGAGCACCTTGGCCTGGTAGACCTGAAGGGTGGCCATCGCATGCAGGGTGGACGCGGCCTGGCCCTTGTGGCCCTTTGTGGGTCTTCGCCACCAAAGTAGACGTAAACCCACAGGCCTTGGACGGGTGCTTTGGGTCACCACGCCATGTCGCAGCGCTCTGCGGACACAGTTGCATCGCAACAGAGCGCTCAACAGGGGGAACCCCAGTGTAGCCTTTCACCGCGCCGCCGTCGAGGGCAGTGAAGGCGGAAGTGGCTGCCGAACGATCGCGAAAAGTCAAGGGAGACTTCCACGACTTCGACACCTCTTCATGCACTTCCGGGAAGAAGGGCACTGGGGGCTGACGGGCGCCTTCGGCACGGGCCGCCCCCAGATACCAATCATCTAGCCGAGAGTGCTCGGGACATGGAGGAGGGTTCCACACAAGCCCAAGAGCCTCGGCCGCCCGGGAAAGCCTCTGGATCAGACTCGGGCAATGCTGGAACTCCCGAAGGAGGCAACACAGCCGAATCGTCATCTCCGGAGGAATCCAGCCCACCTTGTGATGCGGCAATCGACATAGTATCCTCCGCCGGTGCGCCAAATGAAACGCAGGGCCCAGGATGGGAAACACCTGCGCCCTCATCTGGCAACACCACAGGTTGCAGTGTGCTAGAAGGGGGTGTGGCCCGAGGAGGATTTGTCGGGTTGGCCCACACCGTCACCCTCAAGTCACCCTGACCACCAGCCAAAGTATTCCCACTCGTGGAGAGAATAGATTGGGGTGTGGTAGAGGGGACTCTCCCTCCAGCACAGAGATCATGGAGTCTTGACCGCAACACTGCGATGGCCATGTTCCCGCAGTGGGAACATGACTCATCCATGAACGCGCGCTCGGTGTGCACGAGGCCCAAGCACGCCAAACAGCGATCATGCCCGTCAAACGGAGGAACCAGCCGACCGCACCCAGAAACGGAGCACAGGCGAGACATCTTGAAAAAGACGTGCCACGTGCAGCTCTTTTAGAGAGGAGTCTTTGCTCTGCAGAATGCCGAAGCGCCTAGGGAGAACACACACGCTGTGCTAGATCACTGCACAGATCAGACAGGAATGCGGAACTCGCTAGAACGCGCCGTAACACCAACACTCTGGAGAGACACTCGTCTTGAAGAGAAAAACGCTCAGGCGGTAACACTCGGCTCTGAAGCAGAAACATAATGCGAGATTGCCACGCAACGCCCTTTATACCCACGCGGTGGGGCGGGGTTGCGTTATGCAAATTCCGCAGACCCATGGCATCTTCATGCCATTGGCTCATTTTGTAGAGCTCAAAGGCGATTGGCTTCTAAGCAAAACCCCCATTTCGTCAGTAACTGACGTAACTCGTAGTGTACTGACTGAAAGGGAACAAGTATTTGATACACTGCCGATTTTGCAGGTTTTCCTACTTACAAAGCATGTAGAAGTCTGTAATTTTTATCATAGGTACTCTTCAACTGTGAGTGACGGAATCTAAAACAAAAATCCAGAAAATCACATTGTATGATTTTTAAATAATTAATTTGCATTTTATTGCATGACATAAGTATTTGATCACCTACCAACCAGTAAGAATTCTGGCTCTCACAGACCTGTTAGTTTTTCTTTAAGAAGCCCTCCTGTTCTCCACTCATTACCTGTATTAACTGCACCTGTTTGAACTCGTTACCTGTATAAAAGACACCTGTCCACACACTCAATCAAACAGACTCCAACCTCTCCACAATGGCCAAGACCAGAGAGCTGTGTAAGGACATCAGGGATAAAAGTGTAGACCTGCACAAGGCTGGGATGGGCTACAGGACAATAGGCAAGCAGCTTGGTGAGAAGGCAACAACTGATGGCACAATTATTAGAAAATGGAAGAAGTTCAAGATGACGGTCAATCTCCCTCTACCTCATGGGGGCATCAATGATCATGAGGAAGGTGAGGGATCAGCCCAGAACTACACGGCAGGACCTGGTCAATGACCTGAAGAGAGCTGGGACCACAGTCTCAAAGAAAACCATTAGTAACACACTACGCCGTCATGGATTAAAATCCTGCAGCGCACGCAAGGTCCCCCTGCTCAAGCCAGCGCATGTCCAGGCCCGTCTGAAGTTTGCCAGTGACCATCTGGATGATCCAGAGGAGGAATGGGAGAAGGTCATGTGGTCTGATGAGACAAAAATAAAGCTTTTTGGTCTAAACTCCACTCGCCGTGTTTGGAGGAAGAAGAAGGATGAGTACAACCCCAAGAACACCATCCCAACCATTAAGCATGGAGGTGGAAACATCATTCTTTGGGGATGCTTTTCTGCAAAGGGGACAGGACGACTGCACCGTATTGAGGGGAGGATGGATGGGGCCATGTATCGCGAGATCTTGGCCAACAACCTCCTTCCCTCAGTAAGAGCATTGAAGATGGGTCGTGGCTGGGTCTTCCAGCTTGACAACGACCCGAAACACACAGCCAGGGCAACTAAGGAGTGGCTCCGTAAGAAGCATCTCAAGGTCCTGGAGTGGCCTAGCTAGTCTCCAGACCTGAACCCAAATCTTTGGAGGGAGCTGAAAGTCCGTATTGCCCAGCGACAGCCCCGAAACCTTAAGGATCTTGAGAAGGTCTGTATGGAGGAGTGGGCCAAAATCCCTGCTGCAGTGTGTGCAAACCTGGTCAAGAACTACAGGAAACGTATGATCTCTGTAATTGCAAACAAAGGTTTCTGTACCAAATATTAAGTTCTGCTTTTCTGATGTATCAAATACTTATGTCATGCAATAAAATGCAAATTAATTATTTAAAAATCATACAATGTGATTTTCTGGATTTTTGTTTTAGATTCCGTCACTCACAGTTGAAGAGTGCCTATGATAAAAATTACAGACTTCTACATGCTTTGTAAGTGGGCAAACCTGCAAAATCGGCAGTGTATCAAATACTTGTTCTCCCCACTGTACCTTTTTATAGTGTAGCAAAGAATAGCACATAATATGATAGTTACACAACTTTTACATATGTTTACACATCTTTGTGTTCAACTTTCTGCCACATTTACTGCGTTAAGCTCATTAACACAGTGAATGAGTTAACATTAACACAAAACAAGTGGTCCTGGAGCTCACCCACGGATGTGTAAAAATTTAACACGGGTTGTGTAATTTTTAACACATCTTTTCTAAAAGTGTAGGTTTGACTACCCATTCTGGATATGTAGATATGGAGTGTGAAAACTTATAGTGTGGAGTGGAGTGTAGGTCAACACAACACACAACTCAAAGGACAAAGGACATGGCAGATGTAGTAGGCTATGTCAGGGAATGAAGTATTAATCTTTTTGAAGAGTTTTGAAGTATTAATGTTATCTTTACTGTTAAAGCTTTTATAGTGGAAAAAGCTACTAGTGCACCTTCAGCTAATGGAAATCTCAGTACTTCAGACACAAGGTGTCAGTAATGCTCTATGTGTTGTGATGATTTCTCTTCTCTCTGGAAGCAGATGCTGGTCGCTTACATGAGAGGTCAGAGAAAGTGTTGTAGAAACATGCTTAGGATATTAGGATACACTCTCAGGATAAAAGGTACTAAAACTGTCACTGGGACGGTGCATTTTCAAAAGGTACTCAAAAAGTGTACATATTAGTACCATTTTTAAGGGTACAGACACAGTGACAGCTTTTGTGACCATTCATTGACCATTTTTTTCTGAGAGTGTATAATAACCCAGAGTGATATAAAGTCCAGATAGTGATAGTAGTTAAACATGTTTAAGTGTATTTATTGTAGTACGTTCAGGGTTGCCACACCTTCATGACTTTTGCAGTCCTTCAAAATTAAGGACTTCATTTATAAGAGTTGTGAAATATTTTACAAATGAGCACACTCTCAGAAAAAAAGGTACAAAAGCTGTCACAGGGATGGTACCCTTCGAAAAGGTTCTAATATGTACCGTTTAGGTACTGATATGTACACTTTTGGAATCAATATGTGCCTTTGATGGACTAATATGCAATCTTTAGTTACAAAGGTGTACCTTTTGAAAAGGTACCGCCCCAGTGACAGCTTTTGTACCTTTTTTTTTCTGAGAGTGCATAATTTGAAAATATAAGTAGAAGAGTACAGTTAATTTATTTCCATGATTATTCCCAGAATCACAGTTTTAAAACTCCCTGATGTTTCCAGGCTTTCCATCACCTCGAGAAGATGATTTTTACCAAAATTACATTCTTCAGAAGATCCCAACAGACTCCCAATGAAAGGTAAGAATATTTAAAACTGCCTTCTTTGTAGAAGTCACAGTATTTGAAACAAACTCGCAATTGATGTTACAGATTTGATTGGTAAAATACTAAAACGTTTATGGTAACACTTTAGTAAGGACTTTTTGCATCAATAAACTCATAATTTACTGCTTATTAATAGTTAGTAAGGTAGTTGTTAAGTTTAGGTATTGGGTAGGATTAAGGGATGTAGAATAAGGTCATGCATTAATAAGTGCTTTATTAGTACTAATAAACAGCCAATATCCTAGGAATATGCATGATAATAAGCAACTAGTTCATACACTCTTAAAAATGCTGGGTTAAAAAACAACCCAAGTTGGGTTGAAAATGGACAAACCCAGCGATTGGGTTGTTTTAACCCAGCGGTTGTTAAATGTTTGCCCATCGTGCTGGGCAGTTTTATTTAACCCAACTGTTGTTTAAAAATTAATATATGGCTGGCTTAAAATGGACCCAAAATAGGTTGGAAATTAAAAATCAGACACATAATTACTAGAGGCAACAATAATAATCAAAAGGTGAACATTTATTAATAAACAATTTAATAAATGTTTATTGTTGAATTATTATTCATGAAACTTATTAATAATGTTAATTTACAACATACTTTGGGTTCATTTTAAGCAAGCAATACAGCCATTTTTAAACAAGAGTTGAGTTAAATAAAACTACCCAGCAGGTTGTGCAAACATTTAACCCAACCGCAGGGTTAAAACATCCCATTCACTGGGTTAAAACAACCCAACCACTGGGTTAAAACAACCCAATCGCTGGGTTAAAACAACTCATTCGCTGGGTTAAAACAACCCAATCGCTGGGTTAAAACAACTCATTCCCTGGGTTAAAACAACCAAATCGCTGGGTTAAAACAACTCATTCGTTGGGTTAAAACAACCCAACCACTGGGTTAAAACAACTCATTCGCTGGGTTAAAACAACCCAATCGCTGGGTTAAAACAACTCATTCGCTGGGTAAAAAAAACAACCCAATCGCTGGGTTAAAACAACCCATTCCCTGGGTTAAAACAACCAAATCGCTGGGTTAAAACAACTCATTCGCTGGGTTAAAACAACCCAACCACTGGGTTAAAACAACCCATTCACTGGGTTAAAACAACCCAACCACTGGGTTAAAACAACCCAATCGCTGGGTTAAAACAACTCATTCCCTGGGTTAAAACAACCAAATCGCTGGGTTAAAACAACTCATTCGCTGGGTTAAAACAACCCAATCGCTGGGTTAAAACAACTCATTCGCTGGGTAAAAAAAACAACCCAATCGCTGGGTTAAAACAACCCATTCCCTGGGTTAAAACAACCAAATCGCTGGGTTAAAACAACTCATTCGCTGGGTTAAAACAACCCAACCACTGGGTTAAAACAACTCATTCGCTGGGTTAAAACAACTCATTCGCTGGGTAAAAAAAACAACCCAATCGCTGGGTTAAAACAACCCATTCCCTGGGTTAAAACAACCAAATCGCTGGGTTAAAACAACTCATTCGCTGGGTTAAAACAACCCAACCACTGGGTTAAAACAACCCATTCACTGGGTTAAAACAACCCAACCACTGGGTTAAAACAACCCAATCGCTGGGTTAAAACAACTCATTCCCTGGGTTAAAACAACCAAATCGCTGGGTTAAAACAACTCATTCGCTGGGTTAAAACAACTCAATCGCTGGGTTAAAACAACCTAATCGCTGGGTTAAAACAACCCAATCGCTGGGTTAAAACAACTCATTCGCTGGGTTAAAACAACCCAATCGCTGGGTTAAAACAACCCAATCGCTGGGTTAAAACAACTCATTCGCTGGGTTAAAACAACCCAACCGCTGGGTTAAAACAGCCCATTCGCTGGGTTAAAACAACCCAATTGCTGGGTTTGTCCATTTTCAACCCAACTTGGGTTGTTTTTATCCCAGAATTTTTTAGAGTGTAGTGAGAACCCTAAAATAAAGTGTTACCACATTTACCAAACACAGTCAGTCCCGTCAGTGGATTGTTTTACAGATCAGGGTCAGAAGGTCAGAGTGGGCAGGATCGCATCGCTTTCATGACGGCAGATGTTGGCATTTACAATTAATAATCTACCCGGGGAATTGCATTTCCCAACTCAAAACGCACATCTTGCAATTAATAGAGAGCAATTAGTCAATGCAGAACTTGCAGGGAAGAATCAGACAATTGAAAGCTGCGTCTCCCCCCTTGTTTTGCATCTCAAAAACACCCAGCGTATGGATATCAAACAACGCCGCACCTGCTGAAAGACCAGGCGTTCGATGAAAAATGACAAATTGAGGCTGTGTTTTGAGCTGATTGCTCTCGCTGATATAGTTGACCTCACTAATGGATGCCAACCAGTTGAACAGGGGCGGGAAACCACAGATTGCTCCAGTGCTTCGAACCGAACCCGCGCGCATGGCTTTTATTTATTCACTCTTTTCTTCTTGTTGTTGGGAAGTCTATAAAAACGAGCCTTTGGTCTCCTCACCGGCGGTTTACCACTAAAACATTTTTATAATCAGCCTTTATTGTTCATTCGCTCCTTGTGGGAGATGCGCCCATGTTCATTTTTTAAAAGGGCAAATCAACCATAATTCAGTTTATAAACTGCGGCGGGGCCGGCGCATGCATGGATGAATATTCATGAGGCTTCCCGAAGCTGCCACTGCACACTGATTCATTAGGCATATGTAAATATCACTCACTTTAATTGCCCCTAAACTGACTCAACATAATGTTGTCATTAGCAAATTATTACTTATTTGTCTTGCTAATCGTACAGTATGGCACAAATGCAGCGTCTCTACATATATGATTACAATTATAAAGCTCTTTCTCAGAGGCTGCCCGCATGATGTGTGCTGTCCTCACTGCTGAGATGGATTGTGGGTAAAGTCTGGGTTGCGGGCGGTAATGAGTTAGTGAGGTGTTTAGAGATGTGCCACAATTAAACAAACGGTTGTATTTAGGCTCACGGTGGGCACCAGACGTCCTGTCACTGCATGCACGTGAAAAATCACCAGGATTATTATTATAATGTCCCATACACAATATAACGGTGGTGCTTTCTCAAAGCAGTCGTTGTCATGATCGGAAGTCCTGTGAGGCTGAGAAAGGAGGAAATAGTCTGATGACAAACATAGCGGTCCGATCAGCAATGAAAGATAGACATATTTTAGCTGTTGTCAGTAAAGTTTAAAAACTGACATGGTTTTCTAGCAAATTTAACACTAGATGTTGTCAAACATTTTCTAGACATGCTCTAATTATAACTGGTTATTGATTTATGTCTTGTGTTAATAAAAAGGAAAGATACATTACAATATTGCACTTGCATGAAGAGAAATGGCATTTTTGGGCATTTGTGTGCATTTTATTGTGCATTTATAATTTTTGGCATTTATGTTAATTTTGTGCATTTACGTGCATTTTATTGTGCATTTATAATTTTATGCATTTATATTAATTTTGGGCATTTTTGGGCATTTTATTGTGCATTTATAATTTTCGGCATTTATGTTAATTTTGTGCATTTGTGAGCATTTTATTGTGCATTTATAATTTTTGACATTTATGTTAATTTTGTGCATTTGTGTGCATTTTATTGTGCATTTATAATTTTTGGCATTTATATTAATTGTGGCCATTTATGTGCATTTTATTGTGCATTAATCATTTTTGACATTTATGTTAATTTTGTGCATTTGTGTGCATTTTATTGTGCATTTATAATTTTTGGCATTTATATTAATTTTGTGCATTTGTGTGCATTTTATTGTGCATTTATAATTTTTGGCATTTATATTAATTGTGGCCATTTATGTGCATTTTATTGTGCATTAATCATTTTTGACATTTATGTTAATTTTGTGCATTTGTGTGCATTTTATTGTGCATTTATAATTTTTGGCATTTATATAAATTTTGGGCATTTTTGGGCATTTTATTGTGCATTTATAATTTTCGTCATTTATATTAATTGTGGCCATTTATGTGCATTTTATTGTGCATTTATAATTTTTGACATTTATGTTAATTTTGTGCATTTATGTGCATTTTATTGTGCATTTATAATTTTCGGCATTTATGTTAATTTTGTGCATTAATGTGCATTTTATTGTGTATGTGGTATTTTTAATACTTTTAGGTGTACCAGGTGATGTTGAAATGTTGCTTACTGAGCTTCAGATTTCCCTATCAGGGACAATAAAGGGACAATCATTCAAAACAGGAGGGCGAGTAAATGATGACAGAATATATTCAGTTTTTAAAATGAAAATTAACATTTTCATTTTAATGTGGGGAAATAAATTCTATTTGCTATCATAAAAATGCAATTCCCAACCCTTCAGTTCAATCTATATTTTATGTAAATATTGTTATTTAAATATTGTTTTTTAATTCTCTACAGTGTTTCTCTTTTGCACTAGTTTGTGTAATCTATTATAGATTATACATAAAATTGGCATAGTCTACTGCAAATATAGAGTCTTATAATAAATTAAAAGCAGATAAATTAGGTTTTATTGCTATAATGCATTTTATAGGTTACATTTACAATTAAATGTTGCTGTATTTGGAACATAGTTTTAAACACTGCCAATGACAAATGATCAGAAGGGCCCCTGCTTTACCTTTATTCACTTAATTATTAATATAAAATAATTAATGTTATTCTGAGTGTTTGCTGACTGTCCTATTATCCACTCAGTAAAGCACTTTGAAGTACAGTAGGGTAAGTCTGGGTAAGATGAACCACCCCACCACCACCACCTTAATTTATTCTCCTGATCATACATGACTCAATCTCATCTCAGCACTTTTTAGGAATAGCTACGCTATTTGTTAAATTTTCTCATTTCATCTGAATATCAGCATTTGTGAGATTTAGTTTTGAGGTGAATTGATCTAATTGTGTGTATCTGGAAAATAGTGATCTATGACATTGTATTATGCTGAATATCAAAGTTTTTTGTGTCTGTTTGTTTATGAGGGATTTGTGGAGTAAAAGTTATTTTGAGGTCAAAAGGTAAAATTAGACCTTTGGGGTAAGATGACCCCCCCCCCCCCCCCCATGTTGTTACTAGCGTTATTATTTTTAAATCTAATAATTATTGTAATCAATGGGGTTATTATTCAGTATTCCATGAATTACATATACATTTTAGACATCTTCGCTTTCATTAAAACCTGCCGGTAACACTGTATAATAACTGCACGCTATGAATCATCAGTTAAGCATTAGTAAATAGTTCATTCAGCATTTATAAAATATTAATAGACATTAATAAGCAGTTTATAAATACAGATATAAATGCTTTATTCTTGATTTATAAGCATATCTATAATGTGTTTAATAATTGTATTTCATACTTTATTAATGATCAACTTATCATTTCTAAATTAAGTATTACTTTATTTACAAACCAGTTATTTAGCAGTCGTCAGTGGTTCATAAGATCATTTAGAAAGTGTAGGTAAATGATTTAATAAACCATTTATACATCTTATTATTTAGACATACAGTAATAGTTACTCAGTGTGTTAATAAATGCTTTATTAACATGTATTCCTACTGTAATTCATGATTAATTCAGGTAGTTATGAAACATCTAAAGTGAGGACTATTTATGCCTCGTAAAGCTTTTACAAAGGAGATTTAAAGGCACAGTTTTCTTCTAAACAGAAAAAGTAAAAAATAAATCCATAAAATAACAGAAAAAGTACTGGCAGCTCATCACCCGTCCCGGACATTATCCAGTAATTTTACAGACATTTCCGTTAACCCTAAAACACAACGTAATGAAGTTCAAAATTCAATACAGGTCAAATAAATACGGAAAATTCTTCCCCCATGTTACCCTATATATAATTTCACACATACACACACAGGGGTGGGCGATATAGACATGATTAACCGGTAGAGATTTTGGACTATCATCTCTATCGCGGTTACGCTCAAGTGACACCGCTGTGTTTCGCGGTCATAAACGCTTATCGTTTGCATGCGTTTTTAAGCATTGCTATGATTTTAAACCATTGAAGCGAAATAAGCAGCGAAAGAGAACTCATTTCGCTATACATGAAGCCGCCGCTCGGTTAGCCGCTCGGTTAGCCGCCGCTCGGTTAGCCACCGCTCGGTTAGCCACCGCTCGGTTAGCCGCTCGGTTAGCCGCCGCCGCTCGGTTAGCCGCCGCTCGGTTAGCCGAGTCGGTTAAATACAAAGAGATACTTATGTGTCAAAATGCCGTCTTTGCAAGTATCCTCATAAACACAGTCATGTATGTCTTAAGTGAAGGTAAACAGTTGAGAAAGTAAACGCATGTGTATCAGTGTGTTTGATCCGTGCATTCGGTCTTAAAGTGACAGCAGCCTAATAAACCTAAAATAATCAGACAACAAAAGAGAGAAGATCTCTCACTGCTCTTCACTGAATCACTTCTGTAACTTTAATAAGAATAAATGTAGACTTTACACATGCATTGTTTTTATACATTTGATGACTTTATACTAATTATGTAGTATTTTTAATTTCTGGTGCTTGAAGTTTTTCAGGTAGGTCTATAACATTTGTGTCTGTTCTATTGTAGTTTGTTTTTTATTGCTTGTAATAAGTTTCTTTGTTCTTATTTTATCACTTGTCTTCATTAAGCTTGAGAGTTTTTTTTTTTTTTACTTAGGCTATAGTTTTTTGTAATAGTGAAAATGGTTACAAATAAAATTACTCGTCGTGATATAAGATTTTGGTCATATCACCCACCCCTACACACACATGTATTTAAATACTGAGTCAAATGTTTTAATCTCTATCGCTACCAAATTGTGATTGGCAGAATAATCCTGACATGTGTAGTATTTGTAATCTTTCGTAGTTCTTTCAGAATAACTGAACCGACAAATCGTGTAGGTAATTAGACGCTCTCATCTGTCACAGCCTCTCACAACAGGGCTGTTTAGTAGTCAAAGCATGATTGCAGGTTCATGGTAACAAGCCTTCCACTGACCCCACCAGACACCCAAACTCATAATTGGTGCTGATTTGATTGATTCATGGGGGAATTTATTTGGACTGCACTTGCTGAGAACCATTTGGCTTATTCCTCACAGTTATTTTACTATACACCTCCTCTTTCCCTCTAACTCGCCATGTTCCCTCTGTGAAATTTATTTCGTTTTTACAACCGTACAATTCTGTTTAGAACTCTTTATGGGGCGACTTTGTACAAACAGAGTCTGAAAAAAGCAGGTTATACTTTACAATAAAGTCCCATTAATTAAAGTTTAAAATCTACAAAAAATGAACAGTACATTTGTTACAGGAGTTATTAACATTCGTTAACATTAGTTAATACAAATTTCTTGTTTGTGTTTGTTTCTGTTTAGGGTGGGTTTTCTATGTGTTTTAGGGGCTGTTTACGCGACACCATTTTCA
>CM077179.1:3612792-3665292 GCA_039654105.1 Coreius guichenoti
CTTTCTCCCCGAAGGTTTCCACACCATGTAAATTGGCCCAGACAATGCATTATGGATAAGGCGTTTGAGATTATAGCTTGTTAATGTGTTCCCCCCTCCTCTGTTCTCTTGGCCCCTCTGCTTGTGTGCAGGCAGGGACATGGCCACCTCATTGTCGGGGCATGCGGGTCTTTAGGTGCAGATGGGGAGGTTTGGGGGGGTCCTGTGCTGCAATCTGCCAGGCACTACAGCAGCAGTGTGTGTGTGTTTGGCAGTCGTGTGTGTGCATGCATGTGTGTGTGTGTGTGTATCCTGTAGAGGCCGAGCTGACAAGCAGTCAGCAGGGGACGGGACTGCAGCCATATGCCTCTGCATCACCCCTCCCTCCAGAAGAGCCAGTGCCGTCCATGTATCCTCCTGTCCTCAGAGACTGCAGGCCATCTGTTTGGGGCTGAGGCGTTCTTATGGCCCACGATGGGTGTGAAGTGGGACTGAGGATGCTCAGGCCTCCATAAAGAATGGATGGATGGTGTCTTAAAAATGATGGTGAGTCATGTGCGTCGTTGTCTTCCTAATATGCTTTATACAGGAATAGCAGCACTTCAGCTGCATTCATGTGTGTGACTGGGGAAAGTTACTTTTAAAAGTGCTTTTTTCACTGTTCATCTGTCTTTAGTTTCTGTTTGAGCATGAAAAAGCTCTGCAAAGGTCCAAAGCACAAAGTCCCTCCAGCGGGAGTTATTCTCTATATCTGTGCGCACTGATTCTGAACTTCCTGAAATGAAGGGCCCTATGAAATACGTTTTATTTTATTTCCAAATTCCGTTTTTTTTATTTTTTCATTTTAATTTTTTGGACTGCATTTTCAAATCAAAATCAAATCACTTTATTATCACGCAACCATATACACAAGTGCAACAGTGGGAGAAAATCTTAGGTGCACAGCAGTCATGACATGATGAGACGTATGACAACTACAGCAAACATCAGATTTACACATTTTACATATCTAATGCACGCACAATTACTCACAGCACAATATACACAATATAGACATCCATACATGCAATAGAATACACATACAATAAAGGTATATATATATATATATGTAAATATACAGTAGGTTGTGATGTGCTGTGTTGACATTCAGTTCGTTTATGTGTTATTGATCCTGAGGGATCAAAGAGTTTAGAAATCTAATTGCTTGGGGGAAGAAGCTGTCATGGAGTCGGCTGGTGCGCGTCCTGATGCTGCGATACCGCCTGCCTGATGGTAGCAATGAGAGCAGCCCATGGCTCGGGTGGCTAGAGTCTCTAATGATCCTCCGAGCTTTTTTCACACACCGCCTGGCATATATTTCCTGGAGGGAGGGAAGCTCACTTCCGATGATGTGACTGGCAGTACGCACCACCCTTTGCAGGGTTTTGCGGTTGCGGGCGGTGCTATTGCCGTACCAGGCAGTGATACAGCCAGTCAGGATGCTCTCTACAGTGCTGGTGTAGAACCGTGTGAGGATGTGGTGGTTCATTCCAAACTTCCTCAGCCGTCTCAGGAAGAAGAGGCGCTGATGAGTCTTCACAACGGCCTCGGTGTGGACGGACCATGTGAGTTCCTCTGTGATGTGGACACCGAGGAACTTAAGAACCGAGAACTGTGTTCTCTTGTCATTTCTCCTGAAGTCGCCCACAAGCTCCTTGGTCTTGCTGACGTTGAGGGAGAGGTTGTGCTCCTGACACCAGCGTGTCAGAGTGTGCACCTCCTCTCTGTAGGCTGTTTCATCATTATCAGTGATCAGCCCTACCACTGTCGTATCATCAGCAAACTTAATGATGGTATTGGAGCTGTGGGTTGCCACACAGTCATATGTGTACAAGGAGTACAAGAGTGGGCTGAGAACACAGCCCTGTGGGGCTCCAGTGTTGAGGGTCAGTGATGAGGAGATGTTGCTGCCCATTCTGACCACCTGGCGTCTGTTTGACAGGAAGTCCAGGATCCAGCTGCACAGAAAGCTGTTTAAGCCCAGAGCCCGGAGTTCCTATTTTCTAGGTGGGAGAGAGCAGTGTGTATTGTAGATGCTATGGCATCGTCAGTGGAGCGGTCGTTGCGGTATGCAAACTGCAATGGGTCCAGTGAGGAAGGTAGAGCAGAGCAGATGTAATCTCTGATTAGTCTCTCAAAGCATTTGCTGATGATGGGGGTCAGAGCAACAGGACGCCAGTCATTTAAGCAGGTGATTTTGGATTGCTTCGGTACAGGCACAATGGTGGACGTTTTAAAGAATGTGGGGACTACAGACAGGGAGAGGGACAGGTTGAAAATGTCCGTAAAAACACCAGCCAGTTGGTTCACGCACGCTCTGATGACGCTGCCCGGAATACCGTCTGGACCCGCGGCTTTACGGATGTTCACTCGTCGGAAGGATCGGGTTACAGTGGGGAGAGCAAGCATTTGATACACTGCTGATTTTGCAGGTTTGCCCACTTACAAAGCATGTAGAAGTCTGTCATTTTTATCATAGGTACTCTTCAACTATGAGTGACGGAATCTAAAACAAAAATCCAGAAAATCACATTGTATGATTTTTAAGTAATTAATTTGCATTTTATTGCATGACATAAGTATTTGATACATCAGAAAAGCAGAACTTAATATTTGGTACAGAAATCTTTGTTTGCAATTACAGAGATCATACGTTTCCTGTAGTTCTTGACCAGGTTTGCACACACAGCAGCAGGGATTTTGGCCCACTCCTCCATACAGACCTTCTCCAGATCCTTCAGGTTTCGGGGCTGTCGCTGGGCAATACGGACTTTCAGCTCCCTCCAAAGATTTTCTATTGGGTTCAGGTCTGGAGACTGGCTAGGCCACTCCAGGACCTTGAGATGCTTCTTACGGAGTCACTCCTTAGTTGCCCTGGCTGTGTGTTTCGGGTCGTTGTCATGCTGGAAGACCCAGCCACGACCCATCTTCAATGCTCTTACTGAGGGAAGGAGGTTGTTGGCCAAGATCTCGCGATACATGGCCCCATCCATCCTCCCCTCAATACGGTGCAGTCGTCCTGTCCCCTTTGCAGAAAAGCATCCCCAAAGAATGATGTTTCCACCTCCATGCTTCACGGTTGGGATGGTGTTCTTGGGGTTGTACTCATCCTCCTTCTTCCTCCAAACATGGTGAGTGGAGTTAAATAGAGTTAAAATTTCCCCAGAAATTCTGTGTTGTGTATTAAATTTTTCTGGCAATCAAGGCATAAAACATTTTTTAATCTATCTTTTAATCATATGACATTGAACCAATTTTTTTGTCAAACAAAGTGCTGCACAACAGAGCTTTACTGGATTAAATTAATTAATTAATTAATTTAATTTAAATTAATTAATTAAACATGGAAGAACATTTTTGATTATTCCTCAAAAAAAAAGTTTTAATAATAATGTATTATTATTAGTGTTAGTATTATTATTACATTGAGACGTAGCTAAATTCTACTGTACAACAGTAATATATTTCTTTCACAATTTCTTCAAGTTAAACCGAACTTTTATTTTGACGGGTTGCCGTGAAAATCGTTGAGTTTCTGTGTGTTTATGACATGAGGACAGTTTCTTAAATGAAACGGTAAAATGCTGATGAAGTGACTCTCAGAGCGGCTCTGGAGATGAAGTTCATCATTCATGTCCTCATATAGTGAGGCGGCAGAGGCTGAAAGCACCAAGAGTCCAGAACATGCAGGACTCATTTTTAAATAATATGTTGCAGTGTAATATTCACAGACGCTAGTCTATATCGCGATTTGATTTAAGCGTACTGACCTGCTTTTTATTTATTCATCAAATATTTTACGAAATTCCACGTTATACAGTAAAATCCGTTTTTATGACTGGATTCCGCGATTCTGTCCATGTTTTCCGCATCGCAGAAATCATAGGGCCTTAGAAATGGCTCCATTGTAGTCTTGAGTTTTCTTCTGGGAACTAAGAAATAATTAATACGCAGAATAAAGGGGCGGGGCCTGGTTGAGTTAATTAGTAGTGTGTTGAAACTGACGGTTATGGTAAGGGGCGGGACATTTCCCAAACACGCTGGAAGTGCTCGACTAATCACAACACACTGCTCCAGCCGACCAATCAGAGCACATTGTGCTTTTCAGAAGGAGGGGCTTCATAGAGACAGGAACTAAACAGAGTGTTACTGACAGACTGGGAAGAGAGGAGCCGCAACAATGGAGGATATGAGGAAATAATCAACATTCAAGCAGGAAAACCTGCTCTAGTAGAGCCAAAAACAACATCAAGACTTTGAAAAAAGGGCATAATAGGTCCTCTTTAACATTACGAGTTATATTATACTGTACAACTCTTTTAATTGAAAGTTGTTTTGTTACTTTGTACTTTTTGTCTGTTCCCTGGTGACTGTGTTATGGAGAAAAGAGAGAATTTTAATTCAGTAGTTTAAAAAATGATTAAGCAAATTCATTAAACTGAAGTAACGTCCTTTCATTTTTATTTTTTTTTAAATGTAATGAAAATATTTGAATTGAATGAAAATATGATAAAATATTTGACATATTTAGAATTAGATATTTATTTAAAATTTGAACTCAGGAAAAATAATGTTTACAAAAAACCCCATCTAATTCCATCAAAGATCTGAGCTGTTAGTCACACAGTCTTTCTTTATAGTATTGATGTGTGAATCTGTTAATAATGATAATAATATAATACAATTTCTTTCAACACGTAAATCAATTTAAACAACTCATTATCTGACTGATAACTGATAACTTTTATTGTAATCGCACACATTGTGCAATGAAATCAAAGTGCAAAAAGGTGCTTTACAACTTAAAAAGTAAATGTTACATTTATTAGAAATAAGTAAATATTAAATATCAGTAAAAAGTTTGGAATGAATTTTTTTTAAAAGAAGTCTCTTCTGCTCACCAAGGCTGCATTTACTTGATCAAAAATACAGTAAAACCATTAATACTGTAAAATATTATTATAGTTTTAAAGAAGTTTTAAAGATATTTTAAAATGTGATTTATTCCTGTGATGGCAGAGCTGAATTTGAGTCCTTCAGAAATCATAAATCATTCTAATACTACTGTATCTTTCAACACTAGCAATTAAAAGTTGTTTTTAAGCGTCTTAAGTTTCTGATTCATCCATTGTCATAAACAGTTATTAAAATGACGACTATTAGACCGTTCCCGCCTCGCCTGACACTTCCAGCTAATGTTCAGACGGTGTTGATTTGATGAAATTGGTGCGCCATATGCTAGCAAAGCCAGACACCTTCATTTGCCCAAACAACCTTCCTGCAGGTCTTAACGGCCACATCATTTTGGCTTGTTTATCTAATGCGTCTGTTAATGTAATTTATAGCGGTTTCACACCTCGTGCAGCGCCAGCGCATGCTAAGGAGAAAGGCATAAGATATGCTAATGTCTTTGTCAGCCCAACTTTGGTGCAGTAAAACAAAACATTTGCATTTGATAGAGCACGTAATAAAGTGGGCATTAGCATTTTAAATGCGTACAAATAGAAATATGGGGGAAAAAAGCTATTCGGACTGTTGGCAAATTAAATACACAGCTACATGGCATAATCATATTGCTTACACTAAGGAGCTCAGAAAGTTTGGACTTCTTTATATTTATCAGTCTGTCCCAAAGTGAGTCTGTCTCAGTTGATAGTCAATACTGTAATATAATAGGCGGACAGTGGGGACATGTCCTAACCTCTTATTGCCAAAGCCAGTTTTCCCCTCAGAAGTTTTATTATTTTGTATTAATGTTTTTGTTTTTAATGTTTTGCTGAATGTTTACTGTACAGTAAAACAGTGCAATATTTGAGCGAATATTAAGCTGACATTAAATCTGGTGGAATAAAGGCCATGATATGAAATATTTTATCACGTACCCTCCCAATGACAATATATGAAAGAATCATGACATATGCAATGATTTAATGTGCTTTTATTTGGCCCCAATGTGTCCTAAAGACCAGCATTAGACTTTTTCCTGTCTCGTTTCCCTTGTCTTCTGTTTAAGGACTCTTATTTTGAAGTGTATTTTTGTTCCTATTGGTGCCTTGTTTGTTTCCATAGTTACCCTCAGCCAATTACCCACACCTGTTCCTTGTTATCTTGTGTATTTATTTTAAACTCCAGTGTCTGGTGTTGTGTTTGATGGATGTTATGTGCTTGTTTCAGTTTTTGCCCGTGTCTGGAGTATTCTGTTTCTGACTGGATTTACTTTCGTTGTGTTTGTTTAAATAACTGTTTTTGCTGTCTCTCTCGTTTCAGAAACAGCCTGCGCCACAATCACGACAGACGCTTTAACATCGTTTCTGATTTACACTTCAGTAGCAAAAACTAAAAGACATTCCAAAAACTAAATTAATTCCTGTGAATCAGTTCAAACTGGCAGAGTCAATGAATCAATTCATAATTAGTTTACACCATCACTCAAATATGATTTTAGTAAAATATACATTATTTTTTTAAAAGTCTGTGATCACAGAGATTTTTTTAAAGAAATTAATGTTTTTATTGTAGAAGGATGCATTAAATTGGTCAAATGTGACAGTAAAGACATTTATAATGTTTCAAAAGAATCCTGAAAAAATCATGGTTTTCACCAAAAATATTAAGCAGCACAACACTGATAATAATCATAAATGTTTCTTTAGCCGCAGATCATCATATTAGAATGATTTGTGAAGGATCATGTGACACTGAAGACTGGAGTAATGATGATAAATTCAGCTTTGATCACAGGAATAAATTACATTTCACTATATATTCACATAGAAAACAGCTATTTTAAATTGTAATAATATTTCACAATATTACTGTTTTTATTGAATTTTATCATCAACTAAATGCACCCTTGGTGAGCAGAAGATACACACGCACATATTATTACAAATGCATGTTTATAAAGATATTGTTATTTATAACAATATTACCAACCTTGAAAATGTTGAACTAAAGTATTGCATTTTATTATGTTAAAATAATAAAAAATAAAAAATATTAAAAAAAAATCTAAATATTGTATAATGAAAAATATTAAGTCGTTTATTTAGTGTAAACAATGACTTAATATAGAACATGCAAGATTTTTCTTTCTTTTCTTTTTTTACATTTAACTGTGACAATACTTGACTAATTATAATTCCTCTTAACTAAAGCAAGCTAAAACAAAATCACACTTTTAGGCCACTTTAGAGCAAATATATTATTGCGATACCTTTTTTGTGAAAAGATGTGATGTGCCCATGTGGTAACAGCAGGATTGACTGAAGAAGCCTGAGTTTCGACAGCCCGTCCGAGAGGCGTCCTGTAACCATGAGACGAACGGCTGCTATTTCATACAGATGGCATATTAAACTGCCCTCCTCTCCTCCTGCTGTTGTTGGCCAAACTTGTGCTGAAGTCACTCACATAGTCAGTATTTGCAGAAAACAAGATCTGATGGAGACTAAATTCTCCATTTTATGCTTACTTGGCAACATGTGTTGTGTTTATCCTTGTTGATTCTGACTGTTGTATTGTTGGGTTTAATTACAGCTATTTTGGATCTGGCTGACAAGCTCAGCATTTGTAGATGTTGTTTTCATTGCAGAATGACTGTGTGTGTGTGTGTGTGTGTGTTCGGCTGAGGCATGCTGTCTGTGCTCGTCCTATTACTATGGAAATAAGGCTGGCGTGACAGGTGGCTTTACAACCAACACAATTAACTTCCTCCATTAGCTGATGGGCTGACAAAACCACTACATGCACACAGACCCGGGCCTGCGAGGCAATGACACCCTGTTTGCAGCTGCATATGAGAGGGGTGGAGAGGATCACGTCCCCCTCAATACCTCTAAATTACCCTACTCGCTGCTTCTCTGGGTTTCTCCTGAGAAAAGGCCTCTTTTTCCAACTCTAAATTACTTTACTGTCATTTGGAGCACAAGGGTTTTGATGGCCCTTTCAGAAGCTCTCTGCTTCTTTAAGAATTCACATTGTTGATGCTAATTATACACTTTATTGGCATGTATAATTGATTTTTGTTCAATCTTTAACAAATATTTTGAGTAAGGAATAATTGACTTTATATGGGAGAGAGCGCTGGAGAAAGAGAGCGTGCTTTAGTTTCCATAGATAATAAAACAATTTTGTGGGGAAAACATGAAAATAGTTTGCCATTTTTATTCTATTGTTTGCTGCATTTATTTACTTTGTCGTTGAGGGTTTCGGTTCTTTTGCTGTTGTTGGCTGTAAGGACCTTTGAAATAACTGAAATCATTTGGCGGAGTGGTATAGAGCTGTAATGCTTAAGCTGTGCATTACCTGGAAAATAACTGCACACCTTTGAATGTTCGTCAACCAATCAGAATCAAGCATTCAACAGCCCTAGTGTAAAGCTGGTCAACAGAAGCGTCACTAGGCCCATTTTTAGGAGGGCTTTAGCCCCTAATTTCCCCCCAGCCTCCTAAAAATTTTCGATTAACTCCATAATTTGTACACTAATTCGTGATCGCATCAGTCTCCTTTAAAACTCATATGAAACCGGCGGCAGGCTTCGGCCCATCCCCGTATTTTAGTCTGCGTTATCGAGTGTGTTCTTCAGTTCATAGCAGCGCCAGCGTCAGAAGCAGAGGGTAATGTGTGTGCATTTATTGATAGATTATTACATCTGCATCTGTGTAGTTCTTTGTCATAAATGCAGTTTAAATAATATGATGCGGGAGCAATTCATAACGGTTTCCCATTCACTGTAAAATCTGCTTATTTATTTATTTTATAAAATTCCTTTTATATAAATGGCATGAGACTTTGTGACTCTTCCAATTTGTTATAATATTCATTTTGTAATAATTCCAAAAGCAAAACACGTGAAAAGAACTATAAAAGGTGGAAATGGCAAATGAGCTAATGAGTGGTCCTCTGCTGCCATCTACTGGTTATAGTGATAATTTCATATCATTTTCATGTTAAAAGTGTGTTTGTTTTCCACCAGGTGACAGAAATCCTCCACTAAAGCATGGCACATTTTCCATGTTATCTCCATGAATGAAAATTATAAATGTAGATCTTCTTTAAAGTTAATTTTACTGCACAAATGTAGAGTTTAAAAATAACGGTTTAAAACATTACAAAAAATATTTTACCCACATATTGCCAATCTAGACATTTACAGTAATATAAAGTTTGTCTATATTCATAAAGAATATTAGCTGGTTATTTAAAATTATTAGAAATGAATTCAATATTCAGGGATTTACTTGATAGGTAGTATAGAACCTACTCTATTGTTCATGCCTACCCTAGTATACAAACAATGTATTAATTTAATAAAAAAAAAAAAAATTCATACTCTCATTGGGGGCTGAGCCCCCCTAATATTGAAATCCTAGATTCCAAGATTTTTTCTCAGATTGTCGGGAGGGGAAAATCAGGGATGAATCGGCTTAAAACTCCTGTAGTCTGAGCCCGGCTTAAGATATGCTTATGGATTTAACATGATGGACTGCAGTTCTTCTATGAAATGTGTTTGATTATATAATGTCAAGTAGTAAAAATTATTTGAATTTCAAATGAAAAAAAAAATTAAATCTTTCTTAATATCCCAAAAAATGTGAAATATCAACTCCATTAGTTTTTGTGGAATCATTCACCCAATAATTATTATATTATAGATATCTTGTCTCGCTATAAAATGTTGCACTTCCTCCATGAAAGAATGTCTGAGCTTTTCCGTACCACAAATGCGGATGGTGATTTATACGGCAAACTTACAAAAAGGCCAAAATTCACCATGAAAGAATTATGAAGTCTTTTGAAACCATTCAATAGCTTTGTGTGAGGAACAACACCAATTGTACCTCATTCACTGAATATCTTCTTCTCATTTGCATTTGATAGCTTACTTTGCGCTTGTTCATTAAAACTATGACACAGTCATGTCAACAAACTTTGAAATCAGTGTATAATGACCTAAATTTCTTCACATTAAGCTATCATGAAGTCATGGCTATTTTAAAAGACCTTTTTATGGTGCCTTTTAGGAGCTAGGCAGTATTAATGACCATACACAAGCAGAAAAAAATGGGTTTTCTGCTTAATGTCTCAAAAATAAATAAATAATACAGATTTGTAATGGCATTATGATGAGTAAATGGTTCATCTTTAATCTTTAGTATTAGTATTTCATCCAGCTGGATATGTGTAAAGCAGCAGGCTATCAGTCTTGTGTGGTTTATAAGTACATTGTCAGATTAGAGCAATCAAGCAGAATGAATCCACTTTGTTTGCCGTTTGTGGGTAATTAGATAAGTGTTAGTTTAACTTCACGCTGGCCTTCACCTCCCAACTGCACTACCTGAAAAGCTAATGGCCCTTGACTAGTGAGTACTAATGAGGTGTTGCACAGTCCTTCCCCCGAGAGAGAGAGAGAGAAACACAGACAAAACACCCTGAAATATGCAAGACTGCAGGTGCAGACACACAAGCCTTATATATGACTGGAGGATTCATTACATCTAATGACTGCACAAGTGGAATCAGTCCACGCATCTTTGTTCTTACCTATGGAAATGCAAGAGAAAGCAATGGCCATTTCGTTTGATCAATCAACACCCATACATAAAATTAGAGCTGTGCGATGTAGCTAATGAAATTGTATTGCAATATTAAACTTTGCATATATTTATGTTTGTCCTTACAGACAATTTTGACTATTCTGCCTTTGAAAATGTTTAAAAGGAACCTATTACACCCCTTTTCACAAGATGTAATATAAGTCTCAGGCATCCCCAGAATTTGTCTGTGAAGTTTCAACTCAAAATACCTCACAGATCATTTATTATACCATGTTGTAAAAGGCCATTTTTGTAGTGGAAGGAAAAACAGGCTGTTTTCGTGTATGTATCTTTAAAAGCAAATGAGCTGCTGCTCCGCCCCCTATCCAGAAGAGGGCGGGGCCTGTACGTGCCTCGGATACTCTGACAAAAACTAAAACATCTGTTTGGTATTGATGATCATCTCTATCGCGCTCACGCTCATGTGACATTGCAGTTCTTCATCATCTTGAAAGTTTATTATCTGCATGCGTTTTGAAGCCATATCAGTCTAAACTTCTGATATATGGTTTTCTGAGCACACACACCCGAAGCACGCGCACAGAAAGCTGGATGTCAGATGGAGCGTCCCGTGAGTATCAAACTAAGTTCTCTTTCACGTCTTATTGCACTTAAACTGTCAAATACACACAAGGTTATGTCAAAAACACACACAGTTCACATAAACACAGTCGGTTATGTCTGTGAACATAATGAAATCGCATGTGTGTATTAGATCTGTGTATTAAAGTGACAGCAGCGTAGTATACAGTACCTACTGCTATATATGCTGTTAATATGAATCAAACAACAAGAGAAAAACAGAAAATCACCCACTGCTCTCGACTGAATAGTAGATTTAATAAGAATACATTTCTTACTTGAATACTCTGGCGAGGAGATAAACATGGCGGACTGTGTACGGCTCACTGAGGGGCGGAGCTATGCTAATAGGGTGGAACAGTTGTGGGCGGGGCCTTGGCATTTGTGACGTCACAAAAGCTAGAAACTGCAAGGACTGTCTGGATTTTTACCATTATAGGGTGGTTGTGTACACTCTACCGACACACATTTATTTTCAAACACCATGTAAAAGTGAATTTTGCATAATCAGTCCCCTTTATTGCAAGATACAGTAAAAATCTAGTTAAAAAGCAGGGCATTTTTTACATTGTTTTTCCCTTAATGATCTTTTTCAACAAAATTTAAACATTTTGTTTTAACACAATGCATAAACACTAATAATTACCTAAATGTATTTACTAAAACATTTTATTATAAGAAAAATGCCATGTGGAGACTTCCATGAACACTTTTGATGATAAATGGATTTTAAATGGATTCACTGAGATGGAAGGTTTGATTCACAGAAATGAATCTTAATAACGCTAACATCGTCTTTCTTGCTGTAATACTTGCAGAACAATGAAGCATCATGACAGAAAGTGATCTAATGACATCTTCTTTAAGGAACTTAATGACCAAATAAAGCCATCTCAATATTAACAATTTGTTGTTATTTTGCTTTTTTATTTAAGCAAAATCATCACGAATATATCATGAATATTTCATATATTGCCCAGCCCCACACAAAACACAATACTACAATACAATAAGAGGCATTTCTAAAAGCCATCAGACGGTGATTAAAGTGAAATCTACTTTTGCGTACCTCCTTCGGCCTGATGAGCACTTACATCAAAGAGTCCCGTTGGACTCTGAATGTCTCATGCATGAGTGTAATAAAATAGGCTTTTCATTGGGAAAGACATGAGAGGGTAAAAGGTGAAGCTTGGCCACCAACACTCAGAGTTTACTCAAGGCTGACCGTAAGGCCTGCTGCTTCAACAGGGGGCGGGACCACAGCCTGAAAAGGTTTACATCACTATAAAATCACGCATCAGCATTTCCAATCAGTCTCTGTGGAGACTGTAGGAGACTGGAAATAAGTTAGGAGGAAACTATGGAAAGCTCTGTTAGTCTGGTCATACAATATGACTGTAGCATAAATGTTTTACGTAATGACTGCATTAATGAAAACCTTCAAAGATTGTGGCAAACATGCTATCTTACCCCAAACTGCTATAAGAAAACATATTTTTTATAATAGCGCTGTATATTTTTAAGCCAACCGGTAAGTTTGCATCACTTATTGCAGAAAATAATCTCTGTGAAACAAAAGTTTAAAAAAGTTGATAACACTTTATGGTAAGACTTTTTTTTCACAGTGTCATTGTTACATATGTTACATGTAATTACTATAGTAATAACTATGACTTATGCATAACCACATGCAACCCTAAACCAAACCCTAACCCTATAGTAAGTACATGTAGTTACTTAATATTACTCAGTACTTAAATGTATAATTACACTGTAATACTGACACCTTAAATAGTGTAACCAAAAAGTTGTTAAAAAGTCAAACAAAAGTTAATGATTCTTACATGTTTTTTTTTTCTCAACATGATAATCAAATTAGCACAACTTTTATGAATTTTAAAGCATAAATACAATCAGCAGAAATGAAAAACGTCACCATCAAAAGTTTTCTGACAATTATTTCAGTCTTTAAAAACATTTTCCCTGAAAGTGTGAGTTCTAGTTTGCAAGAGCGCAATTATGAAGACAACGAGGCTGCGAAAGCAACTAGTTAGATGAGTTTACCTGCTTGACCAGATGACATTTAACCCTTTCATTAAAAAAAACAAATTTGAAATGTAATTTTTTACACTTATTTTTCAAAGAGATTTTCAGATGTCCACTTAAGCGGACAGTAGGTGTTTAGATTTAACTGAAGAGATACTGTATTAAACATAATACAGTAATAACACAAAGCATCACACTGCCTCCACCGGCTTGCTTTCTTCCCATAGTGCATCCTGGTGCCATGTGTTCCCCAGGTAAGCCACGCACACGCACCCGGCCATCCACGTGATGTAAAAGAAAACGTGATTCATCAGACCAGGCCACCTTCTTCCATTGCTCCGTGGTCCAGTTCTGATGCTCACGTGCCACTGTTGGTGCTTTCGGCGGTGGACAGGGGTCAGCATGGGCACCCTGACTGGTCTGCGGCTATGCAGCCCCATACGCAACAAACTGCGATGCACTGTGTATTCTGACACCTTTCTATCAGAACCAGCATTAACTTCTTGAGCAATTTGAGCTACAGTAGCTCGTCTGTTTGATCGGACCACACGGGCCAGCCTTCGCTCCCCACGTGCATCAATGAGCCTTGGCCGCCCATGACCCTGTCACCGGTTCACCACTGTTCCTTCCTTGGAGCACTTTTGATAGATACTGACCATTGCAGACCGGGAACACCCCACAAGAGCTGCAGTTTTGGAGATGCTCTGACCCAGTCGTCTAGCCATCACAATTTGGCCCTTGTCAAACTCGCTCAAATCCTTACGCTTGCCCATTTTTCCTGCCACTAACACATCAACTTTGAGGACAAAATGTTCACTTGCTGCCTAATATATCCCACCCACTAACAGGTGCCATGATGAAGAGATAATCAGTGTTATTCACTTCACCTGTCAGTGGTCAACTTTGCCATCAAAACCCATGCATATGCAAGAATATTCTTTTGAATAGCTGTCCACTGTAGTGACCTTTATGCGTGAAAGGGTTAATGTCCCGACAACCTTTGTAATCCCACTGAGTCACTTATTAGCAACCGCTTTTTTCAAGAAAAATAAAAGCTTTAAAAAATCACGAGTGGGATAATACTAATGTATTTTAAATCATAGAATAGAACATGAATATATATTGAGCTTATGTTCACCACAAACCTTATTTTAGGCATTTAAAAAAAAAAAAAAAACACTATCTAAAATTCCCATTGACTTCTATATGATGGAACCGGAAGTTTTCAAATGCTAACTGTTTCCAGGTTTTGGCCTACAAAAATACATCATCCCTGCAGCACAGTATTGCCACAAGTAGTTTTTTCCAAGAACCAAGGATTCGATAAGACATGCATAAGACATTCCTGTGTTGGCATTTTAATGTGATTTTTAACCATTCAAACAAAAGATGACGCGAAAGAGAACACAATTCGGCACTAGTGAAACTAGTGCGCACACAGAAAGCTGCCTCTCATATAGTGCGCGAATACTGAATTGAGTTGTCTTTCGCATCTTCTTGCGAACAGACAGATACATATACACAAAATTAAGCCAAAATATCCTTGTAAGCACAGTCTGTTATGCCTTAAGTGAACGTAACAGTTGACAAAGAAAATGCATGTGTAAGAGTCTTAAAGTGACAGCAGCCTAATATTCCTGCTGCCGTCTCTATAATAATGTTAATCAAACAACAAAAGACACAGAAAATTCACTTGCTGTTCTTTGTAACTATATTTGTAATGTATATTTTATTTATAACGTGCAGTGTTATTTTACATTTGATTACAGTTTCTGTACCTGAATACCTGAAAATCTTAAAACACTGTTTATTTCACTCAAATCTTTGGTCAGTTGTATTTATTTTTGCGATTCCTAATTTGTTTATTTGTTCTTTTTCTGAGTGTTTACTCGTCTTGCTTTAATAATGTTTTTTTTTTTACCTCATTGGAAATTAGTAATCAATAAGAATCTGGATCGATAAGCAGAATCAGAATCAGAATCGTTAAAAATCAAACAATACCCAACCCTAATTGAAATCAAGGAAACTCTTCATAGGCCTCATCCCAAATGCCACTCTCAGCCCCTGCAGTCCTCCTCTACTTTAGTGACGTAAAGCCACATGGACTGTTCGATAGTTGTCCACTATGGAATTGAGGGCACATAGTTGCCGCAATGGGTGTTCTTGAGTAGCCTGAATCATGAATGTGCAAAAATATTACTTTTATGTAATGTTCAATGATCCTGCCAGAAGAATTGCGTGATAACTTTATGATGTCTGTTCCGTCTGTATCATCTCAGTGAGCTTTTATGAGGGTTTACACATGCGCAGTAAGGCGAATTTAGCATTTTCTGACGTTTCAGTGTGGACAAAAAAACTTTTGATAAAAGCAGTTTTCAAATGTATCTGGGCTAATGTAGTTATTGCAGTTATGAAGTAGACTATTTGCAAAAAATATATATTTCTCTTTAAATATGCACACATTCACTCTTATTTGTATATCTAAGATGTAAAAAAATTCTAAATGTTTCTTGTCACGTCAAATTCAGTTATGATTTACATGAATCATGTAAATAATGGCATATTTTTAATTCAAACCGGTATGAAATTTCATAATGTTGAGTTGTTTGCATCACTGGATATTACTGTCGGTCGCTGAATGATGTTTGTGGCTGCCAAGTTTCGGTTGGTGAAGCTCGCTCGCTCTCATTGGCTATCGCGGGTATCTTGTCAGAGGCAGCCCAATCTCCCGATTTGGGATCGTGGAGGCTCTGATGCGGTCGGGAGCAGTAAAATAATCGTAATGACACCACACAATTGAGGATTTTTTGGACAAAAAGTCGTTTGCGACAAGCATTGAATCGGGCCAGCCGTAGTAAATCACCGTGCATGATTCATTTAAATACTCTCATCCAATAAATATTGCGTCTGAAAGGAAAACTCCTACAAATGCATATGCAATTAGTTCAGCCGCAAAAATAACCCTGTCCACGCCTTTTCAGCAACTGTGTGTCTTAGTAAATCCTGACAGTAGTTTTTTAATGCCAGAAGAGGGTTTGCGCTGACGCAAACTGTTAGTAAATCTGGCCCTATGCTTCTAACCACAGGTTAAGAACTGTACTGTAGTTCCAACCACACAACTTGTTTGTCGGAACTATATGGTTTTGGGAAAATGTCAAATCTCTGAACTATGTTTGCAATGATGGAACTTGCAACCATAGTTGGCTAACAATGCTTTTGGGAGATAGTGGGTCTCCACTCAGAGATACCCCAGTGACAAGCTATTGTACGCCTAAAGGTACAAGTTTTATGCATTTTCTTTCTGTTCAGTCCACAAGATTGCCGATTTTCTTTAAGTTTCCCATTGGGACAAGGCTCTACATCTGTTGCTTAATTGAAATAAGAAAAGTAGCAGTGTCGTTTTGGCTCTGGGATCTTGTTGGGCATTGTTGATGGGAGGGAGGGACGTTCTAATGGGAGACAATCCAGGGGCACATTTAGGCAAGCCCTCATAAAGTTGTGACCCTCCCACTGGTTTTACTGGGTTACCAGGGGGCTGGAGAGGGCCGTCCCAGCTGAATGACAGTTATCCAGAATAGGTCATAAAGCAGCAGAGGTTTGCAGCATTGGCGAGCCGACGGGGAGAATAAGCACAATGAGATGAAGCCTGATGCACCCTCTCAGGGTACAAGCCCGGGCTCTTTTCAGCCTCATTGTCTGGTGTGTGAGAGCCTGGTGCTGGTGGGCAGAAGGAGCAGCAATGCCTCATCAAGCTGCTGTGATTTCTCTTCTGAAGTGTCTGTGACAATGGCTGCTTAGGAGAGACTTAGAGGGAGACAATGCCAGACCACCAAGCATTTTACTGGGATAAGGTTCGGGACAGCCAAAAAGTGCCTCCTTTTTCCAAGCCCGCATGGCCTCATTTTAGATGAAAATCCTTTGGATGAGATCAATGTGTTTTCTCGTTCTCGAACTGGCCGCCAGCACATCTGTATTTTCTCCATCATACCTCCCACCTTGCGGCCCAATGGCTAATGTGTAATTAATGAAACAACCGCCCTCATGTCGACTCGCACAATGGTGAGCGGGCGCTCCTCGGGACATGTTTTGGTGAATGAAAAGGCCAGCCCCTCTCTCCTTACATGTAACCCACCCTGGGCACAAAGCACCCTCCCCTGTATCCAGCTTAGCCGCAAAGCTTACATATTAATCTCTTCTCGCGGCTCCCCGTCTCGACGAAACCCTCATGCAAGCCTTCATTTTCTGGTCATGTGCACCCATTAGAAGGGGGCGAACCAGACACAGAGTGACACACAAAGCAGAATGGAGGCTACCAGGCTGAAACTGAGCTTGAAAAGAGACAAACAATTGCTGGTGCTGAAAGGGACAGTTAAAGTGAGACGGCGAGAGGCTGTGGAGTCCCGCGCTGGACTTTACGGCCAGCCAGCCTTGCGGAGTCAGCCTCTGTCACTGGTTGAGGGCTGGATGTGTTCTGAAAAGCTGGACTTGTTGGCCATCTGGCACATTTTAGCCTCTCGAGTGATGTTAAGGCCCGATATAGGTGAAATCAAAGAACGAATGTGGACAAATCTGGCCAAAACAAAAGTGTTTTGGTGGTTCGAAACCGCTCGCCAGCACAAACTTTCCCGAAATACTTGTGGTTAAACACCTTCGAACTGCCCTTGGTCTGTGGCGATTACGTAACAGGTGTGTGTGCTCTGGGCCTCCAACAACTCATTTCCGGTTTATTCCATCCCATACGGAAGTTTAATAAATGACATATTGGCCTAAATCAAGAGTGATATGTATACCTATATGTTACCTATAAGTAGGGCGATATATTATTATCACATACATGCATCCTCTATGAAGAAATGAGTGTATAATATAAAGTGTAAAATACCCATAGAATAATTTGTATATGCACTGTACATATATTAATAATATCTATATAATGAACAAAATATATGTTAACTATATATATTTAATTTAAGCTTATGAAAACAACAAAACCAAAATTCTCTACAAAAATACTGGGTTATTTTTTTTAACCCAAATGCTGGGTTCAGCCTGCTGGGTCATTTTATTATGAGTTATTTTTTAATATTTTTACCCAGTGCTGGGTAGTTTGTCCTGTAACTCAGCTGCTGGGTCATCACATACGTACACTGAAGGGAAAGTTTGTATTACATAGTATTCATATCAAGTTATTTCTGAACAAAGAGGAAAATGTCTGTAGTCTTCACATTTTACCTTTTTTTGTTTACATGCATGTCACAGCTAACATCTGCTGGGAACGCTAGCTAGAGCAAGCTAAATGTTTTTGAGTATTTTACGACTGTAAAAGACTGACTTGCCATTGAATAAAAATATTGTATATGAACTGTTCCTGTCCTATATATAAAACAGAGATTTTAGAGTGCATTTTTATTATTTAAAATGAAAAGCCTTCAATATCAAATTGACTGACTCCAGTGCTTTCAAAAAACAACCCAGCAAGTGGGTTAATGTATAAAACCCAACAAGCTGGGTAAAAATAACCCAGCATGTGTTCTGTCCTGTATTTACGCAGCGCTGGGTTGCCAAATAACCCAGAAATGGTTGTTTTTAACCCAGCATTTTTTTGAGTGTATGCATATATGTATTTCTTAATTATTAACATGTCTATCTTTTATATTCACATACATAATATTGACATATATTAACAGGTTTTTGGATGGATATATATGTGCATGCATAACATGTTTGCTTCCAAAGGTGTGTGTCATATACCTCAAACAAACATGTGCTTCTTTCGTATCATGTATTGAAGAGTCTGGGAAATATATCTGTGTGTGTATGTATGTGTATATAATATATATTATATATAATTCATATAATTTATGCATAAATTATCAATAATAAGTATGCCGGAACAACCTAAATTTGGCATTTTTATGTGTCTGTAATAAACCCATACATAAAAATAAAAAATATTAGGAATTTCAGTTATGGGGGACTCTTCGTTTCGGAATGTTTGCAAACTTAATGGATTTTTTTTTTCAGAGACATTAACGCCTTTGAACATCTCCAAATTAAAGGTGAAGTTTGCCATGAAATGGAACTGCAAAAATGATGCCTCAAACACTTTTCATGGGACTAAACCTACAAGTATATTTCATGGGAATATACCCGTCTTATAGTTGCCTCTACATATTTAAGCTATGATGGAAGAAAATATTTTAATATTGCACACACCTTTCAGTAATGTTGGACTAATGTTATACACATGGGCTACAGCATTAACTGAATAAACATAATGTTTTGGAGCAAAGCGTGTTGTATGAGTTATGGTGTCCTTTACCAGTGTGGCCAATCGTTCAAAGACTTTTCTGAGACTGACAGCTTTGAAAAGTAAACTATACTTCACACTGCTCAATCTAAAGGGAAACATAAAGGTATCATTTTTCACACAGAAATGTTAATTTGTCTCATTTTGCCTAATGAATGCAAATGTCGTCTTTGAGGAAAATAACCCTGAAAATATTAATTAGAAAGCTCACATTCATTGTACTGCCTCTTACACGCTCTTTAATTAGGGAGCTTTTATCGTTTGATCGCAATGATAATTAGATTTCTCCAATTTCAAGGTTTGTTTACTTGTAGGATAACAGAATATAGAATCAAGGGATTTCAAAGATGCATTGATATCTTTCTCTCAGCAACCCTATGGCATCGTAACAAAACAAAAAAAAAGAACAAACTTTTCCCAGATCTGAAAAAATGTGCAGACAAAAGTATATTCAACTGAAAATGTTCTCTTTAATCTGATTTAATTTGTCTAATTTGGTTGCTAAGAGAAACAGAAAGAAACAGTGCTCAGATTAAAGTTGACATATGAACAGGAAATCATATATAGAGAGTGAAAATTACATGCATATTATGGTTGCAAAAAAAAAAAAAAAAGTCTTATTAATGAAACTATACATGTGTAGAGTCATTTGCAGAGGATCTTTTATGGGTTAACCAGGCTGTTAACAGTGATCATTCTGGCATGGGCGAGCAGTAAATCGTGTCTGACAGAGGCCGATGTAATCCGGGCGTCCACCACGTCACCTATTGTCTGAGAGCACTGGGCCCTTGCAGGGGCTGGACGTCCCTTACTCAACCGTGCCGCTCTGTCAGCGTGCCAATTGTGCCATCAGTACGGCCGGCTTCTGTGATACTTTGTATTAAACTGATGAATAAACTCAACATGACTGCACACATTTTCACACTGAATTTGGGGAGTAATATTGTGCATAGAAATCTAAATTCCAAATCGGAATTTTTGGACACTTTCTGGTTGTCAATGTTAGTCATAATGTGATTCTCTGCACCTGTGGTTCCTCCGACTCTTTTTTAAAGGGAACTGACGTTATACCTCCTGATGGATGGTGATTGCCAAAATGCCTAAAACCTCTAATATCAGTTGTTTGCAGATGCCACTAGGTTTGATATTTTGTTATCTAATGCAATGGAATTCATACATTTTTAAAAGTGGCTTAAGTGAGCAAATCATTTTTGGAGCCAGTGTAGAATTTGAAACAGCTGCAAATGTTGTGCTTTTAAATGCTTTTGACATACTGTACGCGTATACCGTCGCTGTCTTAGTTATTGTTTTTGCAACCCTGATGAATCAAACTTAAAAGAAATATTACCCCCGGTTTCACAGACAAGGCTTAAGCCTACCCTAGTGAGAAAAAATATATACCAAAATGTATTTAAAATACATTTATTTCATACTAAGTATACTACAAATCCATTAACATATTTACTTACATATATCGCTTGAGACTTTTTGGAGAACTTCTTTATTGCACAATGCACATTTCTTAATATTAAGCCTAAAATGTGTTTTAATATCACTATTAGTAAGGATAGTATGATCTTTGTATAATATCAGTCTTTAAATGCAAGTTATTTAAAGTGCACCTGAAGTATACTTGCAATAGTTCCACTTTAGCACAAATCAAATATACTTAAGTATATCTTTAGTTGAACTTAAGCACTTCTTCCGGATAACTAAAGTACATTAAGTACAAAATGAGTTGTTCCAATTTAGCAGACTTTAAGTATATCAATTTAGTATACCAAAATTACAATTTCAGGGTATTTATATTAAGTACATAAATATGTAAATGTATTTGTAGTATAGTTAGCATAAAATAAATGCATCAAATACATTTTAGTATATTTATTTTTCACTAGGGTAGACTGAAATGCATATTTGAGCTGTTTTAGCTGAAAGCATCTTGCACTGACATATCTTAAAATATGTCAGTGTCATTGTTTTGTCTCAAGATGTTTTTTAAGACATGTTTATAAAAGCTACTTAAATGTCCTAATTGAACTGAGGCTTAATCCTGGCTTAATCTAAACCCTGTCTGTGAAACTAGGCCTAGTGTAGAAATTATTTTCACTAGTGAATTTCACAATTGATTTCAAAGAAATGGCAAGTAACACATAAAAATAAAGTTTCTAAAAGGGATTTTTTTTGCAGTGACGCCATAGAAAAACCATTTTTGGTTCCCCAAAGAACATTTCAGTCAACAGCTCTTAGAAGAACCAATTTTTCTTAATGTGAAGAACATTTAAAAAACCCAAAGAAACTTTGAAAATGTTACGCAGTCAAAAGATTCCATGGATGTTAAAGATTCTTCATTAAAACATCAAAGAACATTTTTTAAGAGTGTATACTCCAATAATCTCTTATTTACAACTTCGAAAAATCATTTTTGGTTTATTAACTGTCACCGTCCCACCATTTAAGTTTGGATGTTCATTTTCACGTCTATGCGAAAAAAGGAGGGTGACAGTTAAAGCCACAATATGTAATTTTTTGCTTATTCAAAACAAAGGCGTGGCTTGATGACGGCTGGATTTGGCGGAGCTTTTATTCTGCCGCAGACGAGCGCTTCCACTTCTTCCGCTCATGTGTATGTGGGGTAACGCAGCGCTGTTTTATCATATTACACACATTTGAGTGTGTTAAAGTTATGTTATAATGCTACTCTGTGCGTTCACTCGGCGCTACTATGAGACACTTGTTCACACTGCAGTAAGAGATCCATATTAGGCATGGTAAAACATGGTACTCGTGGTAAATCAAGAAAACCAGATTTAAACAATAAGACTTGTTGAGCTGTATAACAATGATTAGTTTTCTGTCCATGAATGATCCAAACAGTTGCTCGCCTGTCTAATAAAACACATCATATATTAAAGCGTCTTTGGTGTTTCCATGGTTTCTACAAAATAAAACAAGGGTACCGCGGGTATGATGTCATTGATGGGCGACACACGGTCCGTGTCCTGGGTAAAATTGATGATTTCTCTGGATTTAAACATTCTTGGAAACATTTGGGATAATGTAAGTACACAAGTCAACAAAATATATAACACTGTTCTGGAGGTTTTTGGATTTTTTAATCCAAAAATCTTACATATTGTGCCTTTAAATTTATTTTGATTGTCCACTTTAGACATTCTACTAAGTAACTTGTCAACTACATGTCAACTAACTCTCATTAGAGTATTAGTAGACTGTTAGGGTTAGTAGAATAAGTTGACATGTAGTTGTCAACAAAGTTACTTATAGGAGCATCACAATAAAATTTCAGCAAATATTAGACAGTCTATTAATACACTCTAAAAAATGCTGGATTAAAAACAACCCAAGTTTGGTTGAAAATGGACAAACCCAGTGAATGGGTTGTTTTAACCCAGCGGTTGGGTTGTTTTAACCCAGTGGTTGGGTTATTTTAACCCAGAGGTTGGGTTGTTTTAACCCAGCTGTTAGGTTGTTTTAACCCAGTGAATGGGATGTTTTAACCCAGCGATTGGGTTGTTTTAACCCAGAGGTTGGGTTGTTTTAACCCAGTGAATAGGATGTTTTAACCCAGCGGTTGGGTTGTTTTAACCCAGTGAATGGGATGTTTTAACCCAGCGATTGGGTTGTTTTAACCCAGGGAATGGGATGTTTTAACCCAGCGATTGGGTTGTTTTAACCCAGCGATTGGGTTGTTTTAACCCAGCGGTTGGGTTGTTTTAACCCAGCGGATGGGTTGTTTTAACCCAGGGAATGGGATGTTTTAACCCAGCGATTGGGTTGTTTTAACCCAGCGATTGGGTTGTTTTAACCCAGTGAATGGGATGTTTTAACCCTGCGGTTGGGTTGTTTTAACCCAGCGGTTGGGTTGTTTTAACCCAGCGGATGGGTTGTTTTAACCCAATGAATGGGATGTTTTAACCCAGCGATTGGGTTGTTTTAACCCAGCGGATGGGTTGTTTTAACCCAGCGATTGGGTTGTTTTAACCCAGAGGTTGGGTTGTTTTAACCCAGCGGTTGGGTTGTTTTAACCCAATGAATGGGATGTTTTAACCCAGCGATTGGGTTGTTTTAACCCAGCGGTTGGGTTGTTTTAACCCAGTGAATGGATTAAATGTTTGCCCAACCTGCTGGGTAGTTTTATTTAACTCAACTCTTGTTTAAAAATGGCTGTATTGCTTGCTTAAAATGAACCCAAAGTATGTTGGAAATTAACATTTATTAATATGTTTAATAAATTAACATTATTAATAAGTTTCATGAATAATAATTCAACAATAAACATTTATTAAATTGCTTCTTAATAAATGTTCACCTTTTGATTATTATTGTTGCCTCTAGTAATTACGTGTCTGATTTTAATTTCCAACCTATTTTGGGTTCATTTTAAGCCAGCCATATATTAATTTTTAAACAACAGTTGGGTTAAATAAAACTGCCCAGCACGATGGGCAAACATTTAACAACTGCTGGGTTAAAACAACCCAATCGCTGGGTTTGTCCATTTTCAACCCAACTTGGGTTGTTTTTTAACCCAGCATTTTTTAGGGTGTACTCTAATGAGAGTTAGTTGACAAGTTGCTTCTAGTCAACAGAACGTCTAAAGTGGACCATCGAAATCAAGTGTTACCTCATTTTTTTACAGTATTTACAGCTATGTGATTTTTTTTCTAGGAACAGGGGCCAAGCCGGGAGTAACACGACTGAATCGGCTCTAGCTTCTGTACCGCCGTCCAGGTTCCGGGATCGTCAACAGGATGATGGCAGGAGGGTTGGAGTGTGTGTATGAAGGGGGTCCTGCTGTTTGGGTTTCCTCCTCCGAGCAGCAGTGAGTAAATGAGACCCCCCGTCACTCTACATCCCCATAACGGCCACACCATCCCTCTCTCCCCCCGTCTCCACACCTCCCAACTCTTCCCTCTCCCCTCCGCTCACACACTGAGACATTTTTCCACATTGGCCGGATTAGGAACACTTTCACTTAGATCTATGTGGTCGCCCCCACAGACAAAGAAACACTTGGAGACAGGATTAGTAGGATTAAAAAGGATTCACATATGTCCAGTTCAAGCAATTGGTATTCAAAGCTTTACACTTTCAAATGCCACCAAGAGAGAGTAAAGCAGTCCCGAGCTTTTCTTTGCATTGCAGCACCTTTATGAGAAACGATTCCCTTTCAACTTCCTCTATGGTGCAGTGAATTCATGTTTTCACTCTTTTTATGCTGGGATTTTATTGCTGTGGAAAAGCAGCCAGACTATGAGAGGGAACACTGTTTTTATCCTGCATACACAACATTGGGAACATTTCATTTCTATGATGTTACCCTGTAATTTAGACTTTTATTTTACTTTCTACACAGAAATGTTGATTGTTTTCATAATTATGAGACTGCATACAAAGCAAACAAATGTACAATCTCACTTAGTTTCATATAAACCAGACGATAATGAAGAGACACTGTAACAGTTTAGCAGATATAATGGATCCCACTCCTCACATAATGTATTTATATCATCTGCCAATGAAAAAGTATTTATATATCGTAAAGATGAACATATTTAATATTTATCTTACCTATATATACATTATATTTGCTCTGTTTGTAATGAATAACCAGATATGCATGCCATATTCAATCAAAAGATAATTAAGCATATTTCAGTAAGTGAGCATAAATCAGTATAAGCACTTTTTCATATAATAATTAAATATATTTCATACAGCATTTACTGCTCATCCATGGTTGAATTGCTCAGTGTTAAATATATATCTGTGTGTCTGTGTAATATTTATTAATATTAATCATGATAATCCTGCTGAATGCTGGGTCATCAGCAATTTATATTAACTTGAAGCCAATATTGATTCTATAGTTGCTATAAGTTCATATCTGAACATATTGTCTGCTTTTTAGCTTCATAATAAAGTCACATCATTTTGTTATAGATAATTGGCTAAAGGTAAGTGTTAAATTTAAAACAGACAGAATTCTGTTTTCATTCAGTTCAGGTGATTATAATTAACATTATAATGTTTTTTTATTATTATTATTATTTTTATAGAATAGTAACAAATGTTTTTTTTACTTGACTTTGTTTCTTTAATGTGAAGAAATGTAATTGCACATACATACCAAATTAACGCAATTGTATCTTTTTCTACACCATGAAACATGTTAAGAAATTATGAACTAATTATGAAATTAACAAAATGCATACTACATTTTTTTTTTTTTTTTTTTTTAAATAAAGACTATGCATTCAGGGGATTAAATTTCAAACCTAATGGAAAATATAAAACTAAATTTATACACGTTTGTTTGCATAGCTACACACACACACACACACACACACACACACATTATTATTCTAAGTTGTCAAAAACTGTAAGTTTGGCACCATGCACGTTGATTCTTCTTCAAATTCAAAGCAATTCAAATGAAGGTTTAAATTTTAGGGCATTTTTTGAAATTTTTTGACAGTATGTGGGCCTTAAAAAATGTCCCTGCAAAGACAAACGTGTAATGTTTATATACACAAAAGGAATTATAACAAGCATACTATTATGCACATTATTGACAGATCAGCCGTTCACACACACACACACACACACACGCTTGTTAATATTATTTTAGATGAACGAAAGTAATAACAAAATATTACTTTTCTATGATGCATACCAATAAACATACAGTATGCATATTTTATGATTGCATACATAATCTGTGAGATGAAATGAATGATGCAAGGTGCGTTGTGACTGACCCGGCATCGTTTCTAAAGTGTGGAGAAGTATTTGCAAAGTTTCGGAGGCTCCTGGGCTGAAGTGTCCCCCCATGGTGTCGTGACAATGAATATGAATAGATGCTCCTTTGGTCAATGGGACAGTCAAAGCACACCGCTCCAGATAATGGGGACGTCATCCTAACAAGACCGTTATGAATAGAGGGGCTCCTTTTGTTTGGCCCCTCTCGAGCAGCGCTATAAATACTGAGTCCTGTGATGCGTCGCCACAGAGTAAGAGGTGCATCAGCGAGCGAACCCGAACCAGGCGACACGGCCTCGGTCCACAGAGAAAGAGAGAGAGAGAGATAGAGAGAGAGAGAGAGAGAGAGAGAGAGGGGATCCAGTGGGATAAATCAGGTGATCAAGCAGGAGTGACTTGAAATAAAAACAAGACAAGAGAAAGACAACCTCCTACACAAGCGCAGACATAAAATGAATTCGGACTCCAGCTCCAGCAGAGCGTCCTCTCCAGACATGGATGGGATGTATCACCACCACCACCACCACCATCCACAAGACGGACGCCTGAACTCCGTGTCCTCCACGCAGAACGAGCTGCTCCAGAAGATGGCGAGCGAGCACATGTCCAAATCTCCCTCCGGCAGCAAGTACAAGCTCAAGAAGCAGGTGACCGAGCAGGAGATCCAGCAGCTGCGCCTGAAGATCAACGGCAGGGAGCGCAAGCGCATGCACGACTTGAACCTGGCGATGGACGGGCTGCGAGAGGTCATGCCGTACGCGCACGGGCCGTCCGTGAGGAAGCTCTCCAAGATCGCCACTCTCCTGCTGGCCAGAAACTACATCCTGATGCTGACCAGCTCCCTGGACGAGATGAAGCGGCTGGTGGGCGAGATTTACGGCGGCCACCACTCGGCGTTTCACTGCGGGACGGTGAGCCACGGCGCCGCGCACTCGGCGAGCGCGGCGCACCAGGTGCATCACCCGCTCCTCGGGAGCGCGCTGTCCTCGTCCACCTCCTCGACGCTTTCGACCACTTTACCGGGACTTACTTCCATCAGGGCGCCGCACTCTCTGATGAAGAGCACCCCTGCACCCCCGCTGCAGCTCGGTGGAACCTTTCAGCACTGGGCGGGCCTGCCGTGCCCCTGCACGATCTGCCAGGTGCCGCCACCTCCCCATCACCTCCCCATCACCTCCACAGGACTCACGAGGCTTTCCACAGAAAACAAGGACGTGATGAAGTGAAGTGTGCATTGTGAATGGACTGGACTTTGCATGCTCTGTTTGTTTGTCTGTCTGTTTGTTTTAGCCCTTACAAATTCACTACTTCGTCCTTGTAACAAGGATCTCATCGATTGTTTTGTAAGGTAACTACTTCACAGTTATGGAGTATGTGCTGCATAACGCACTGTAAATAATGTCACTGTAAATGAGAGGAAATTGTTCTATTCGAAATGGAATCTTATGTGTTTGAAGTTGCCCTGGAAACGCGAGCACTCCCCTTACACGAATCTACTTTGGTAACCATATTGTCCGCCAAAAATATACATTAATGTGGGATCTCCTTTGGCGCAAAATGTGGGTATCATGGTGAACTTGCGTAAGGCTACCTGTTGATCATGTGATCGCGTGCATGTATCTTTCTGCAAAGGGCATGAAAAGACGAAACCCACATGTTCCTTGTAACAAGGATTGTGAAATGGCATTTCAGATGAAAACTGTACGACTGTGGATTTAGTTCGCACTAGAGTGTTATTCTAATATCTCTTTCGATTGTTTTATTGAGTAATAGCTGAACCTTCAGTCGTGTTATTCCTGTGTCGTGTCTTTATTTGAGATTCTTCAGCATGGCATCGATCTATGAGCATGATCTTTTCTTTTTTTCTTTTTCCTGGGAAAATTTTGTTATTCCAGAGAGATTGCCGTGGTCTTTATTTTTGTACATTCTTGTTGACAAATGAGATATTTATTATTGCCCAGTGTTCCTGGACGAAATTTCAATAAAACGTTGCTGTATAAAAAAAGAAAGAAAGATTTCGTTTGTTTTGTATATTCTGTAGCATATTAAATGTGTGCCTTATATAGTTATTATTACAACTGCATTTGAAAAGAAAAATCCTCAGTCTGCTCCTGCATATCAAAAATGAGTACTGAATATATGTTTGCAATATAAGAAGTTAATTTAATATAGCCTACAATCAAATAATTTACAAAAACATAATTCGTCAGACAGAAATCATTGCCTTGGCCACTCAACATAAAGATAAATTAATTAATATATAAACAGAAATACAGAATGAAACAATAAGAAAGAAAATAAAAAAGATGGAATGTCCTTAAACATTTAATTTGTGCATGTTATAAGCGTTAAAGCGCCTGAATGAATGTAAAATATGAAAATATTAAATGAAAATATGAAGTCAAAAATACGGTTTCAATGATAGCAACAAAAGAAAAATCGACATACTTTTACACATATATATGATTCTGAGATTGTGACAGCAAAATTAATTGTATGAGAAAAACTAATGATTAAAAAACGTGTAGGCCTATACGTAAAATAGGATAGAATGTTATGTATGTAACATTCTATATCAATATGAACATTCTATATCAACGTATCTAACAATGTATCTAACATATGAACATTCTATTCTGCACAATTTATAAACGTAATGCATATAATAAGAACAACAACAGTTTTAAATAAAATAACATTCATAATAATAATAATAATTTTATATTTTTATTGTAAGGGTTAATCTATTCTGTGATTTTTTTTAAATATGAAAATTGCTGAAGGAAATATCATCTCATTTATTACGGATGGTATCCCTAAATATTTCCTTCAGTATATCAGCGCGAGCAGTAAATCATAAAACTGCACTGGACACATTTGAAACACAAAGGCAGTCCCTCGGGTCCTTTCACTGTTCCACAGACTCCGTGCAGCAGCTGAATGTATGTTTGTAGAGATTACAAGTTAATTGTTCATATGGGAATGGGAGAAGAAAACATCAGAGAGCGCGTGCGGATTACAGGACCCTAAATGATATTCAGGACTCTATTCTTGAGCGATGTAAATGAGGCGAAGGATTAAAAAGCTCTTTGTAACTAACTCGTTGAGGGGCTCAAGTCCCTTTTTTTAGACAAGTAACAAGAAGAGCCTGGGCGAGCTAGTTTTACACTGTTTTTAGGGAGTACAAACAGTGTATGAACACCGGCCAGGACTCGAGCCAGATGGACGGGAAAACGCCGCGTTCGCGTAATTGGGTTTGTTCTACTGTGCAAAGCATTAGCCTCATTTATCCACTGATTTTCAGAATCAGAGAATTATTATTTGTCGTTAAAGTTAATAAACTGGGTTGTGTAGATCGCTCGATGATCACGTTTCATACAGTGTCCGTGTTACGATACGTTTGCAATTCCTGAAAGAAATAGCAGTGCTTGAGAGGCAGAAGTTCAAAGAGTTCTTAGGTTTAGGTTTAGGTTTTAGGTTAGATTTGGTTCTATGTACATTTTATATATTTTTCTCAGCCTCCTAATCACTTTATAGATGATGAAATAGATCTATAAGGTAAAAAAGACCAATCACAATTCAGTAGCCTATAGAAATAAAATAATTCATCATGCGTTTCCATTTTGAACTCCAAGGTGAAGTATAAACAAGTCAAAGAGAATTTTTTCAAATCTAACATTAAATGTAAAAAAAAAAACATCTTCTTGTATTCTGGACTTATTACCTTTCTGGAACATGGTTTTGATGGAGATCCAAAAGATTTTAGGATATGAAATCCCAAGAAATTTCAACTGTATTTCTGAAACATCACACACTCAGATGTGTATCTTGTTAATATATCAAGTGTAGCATGTAAGAAGAGTATTACGAGGCATAAGCAGGATATCTTGGTGAATTGTTAAAGAAATATACACTGATAAAAATGAATCATTGAGGCTGTAGTGTAACATAAAAAAAAATGATTTTTTTTTTTTTTTATACATTTTGTATTTTTTACTTGGATAATTTGAGTAGCTCACTTAATTTGGATTTGTAGCAAAAACATATTATATATGCACTTCTTATCCTGAGTAATTTAGACAAGGCTTTGTAGACGTGCATTTCAATTTAAGTTACATTTACTTAAAATATTTACTGCTTGATTTGGCTGATGCAATGAACCCTTTTCACCCGATGACGACATATTTTTCCCATACTGCAACATAAATCTAGCAATTTTAGGGTATAATTTTATAACAGCATTTCTTGCTTTTGATGCATCTGCTTGCATCTTGCTTGCATCTTGTCTTTATTTATTTCCTTGTTTGGAAAGTCGTGGATTTTTTTAGTTTTGCTGCTGAAATGGAAGCACTCACTCAAAACAAGGATGTTTGCTGCTTATTCAATATTGTATTTAAATGAATATTTTGTCACAACTTAATTTTATTGTGTACAATCTACTTACTGGGGGGTTTCTAGTTCCCAGAATGCTTTGCATGGGATTTAATTGGAAGAGAAAATGTTGCATTTATTTATCTTCATGTGATTTTAGGCAAGATAAATGAAGTAGAAGGCTTTTTATTATTGTTTAATGTTCTATTAAGTTGTGATTTAGAAAAGTTTTCGTCATGTAGGAGTTTGGGGGTTACGACAGGCGGACGACAGGTAGGCGCAGTGCATCATATCAAATGCTTAACTCAATGAGCAACTGTTTATAGCAGTATTGTGGTCAGTCTCTACTGCATACTGCTTATTACATATAATGAAATAGAACTAATGCATGTCATGCGAAAGTGTTTTCACTTGAGTTAATGTTACGTCTAGTTTTATCACTTACTCAGTTGAATTATGTTTCTGCTCCACAAAATATTTGAGTTGTGTTTATGAGGAAAATTGAGTTGAAATGACTTAAGGGTGCATGTTGAAGACATGTAAGGCAAGGCCTTATCCCTATCTTGAACATTGGAGGGGGCACCAAAGTTTTTTTTTGTTGTTGTTTTTTTAAAAAAAAAAGAAATTAAATAATTAAAGGATTAAAAGGGGTTTAAGGGACTAAAGAAATAAAAATGGTAAAAGAAGTTCCTGGTCTAATTATAGCCTATATATTTGAGAAGTAATCCATTTAAACTCTTTGCAAATAATATTTTTATTTAAAAATATGCACACATTCACTCTTTTGTATGTCTAATATGTAAAAAATGTAAAAAAAAAAAAAAAAAAAAAAAAAAAAATGGCGAAATTACATTAAAAAAGTAGTTTGCATCACTGTATGTTACTGTAAAACAGTTGTCATAGTAAATGTTTAGCTACTTATATCTTATCACGCATGCACACTTGCGTCGCGTTGGAATTCACACTCATCTTCAGTGAGCATTAAGCCCCGCCTTCTTTGATCTGACTGGCCATCATTTTGACATTGACGAGCGCTGTTAGACCGCTCAGGCAGACCTGGCTAAAACTTTTTAAACGGTCTGTCAACAAACAACAGAGCAGTACGTAATGGAAAACAGCATTAAGAAATATCATATACTGGGGGGGACAATTTGGCCATTTCCAATGAATGGGGGGGGGGGGGGGGGGGACTTGTCCCACTCAATGCCTATGGTGGTTACAGCCCTGATTAAAGTCTATTGGTCAAACAAAAATTAGATGAGTTCAAAATACTTAGAAGTCTGATGCAAATAGTTGCCTCAATTTTTTTTTTGTAAAACCAAGGCGATATTTTTTACAGTGTAGGCCTACAATATGGAAGATTTGACTTCCTATTTTCACCTATTTCTAAAATATTAGAAGAAATGGATTGAGTACTGTAATGTAAACAATCAGTGACTGTAACTATATGTGAATACCAGCCCCAAAACAGAATGTATAGGCTAGGCTGTTTTATTGTTTTTTCCCCTCTTTTTTTCCTGTTTCCCCCTATATGTAATTTTCTTGAAAAATCATCAGTAAAATACAGTTAAAAATTAATTTTTTTACAAAGCCTTCAAACAATGAAGGGCGGGCGCGACGATCAATTTTACAATTCCAATTCGTATAAGCGATACTAGTTACACATTTGGTGATTTAACCGAAGTTGACCAATCAGTTTCTCGTAATTGCCATCAGAACTCACTAGGTCGTACAGTTTACCTCTTGTAACTTGTGCAAGGGCTCAATATTCTGAAACTACCATTTACATCCTGAAATTATCAAACAAGATTAACGTGAATCTGTCTTTAAATGAGGTGCACGTTCGAAACACATTTTACATTTTCTAAAAATGTTAGTGATGCCAGGGTTGCCAGGGTGTTTTTGGTGGTGAAAATAGCCCATCCCAAATGTCTCTGTGATATTCTGGTCTCAAGATATGGTGATTCCTGGTCATTTTATCGTCCACCACATGACTTGAGGCATCAATAAAGTCGGCATGAAACAAGAGTTTTTTCTTCCCTATTGTGATGTTGATTTTGTCCACAGGGAATTGATTGGATGGTTGTTGTTTGCTATTGGTCGATTTCATTTGATTGACAGGTTGTCCCGCCCACGCGCCGGTAAACACGTCATGCAAGAGGGAGTGGAAGCTATTTTGATTAAAGATTATGAGGCGCATGTAAAATAATGATGTGCACAGATAAAACATTTTAGTGCAATATTTATTAATAATATGGTGACTTTAATGTCTGTGGCGTAAACAGTTACGTGGCAAAGGTTAATACTTCGATGGCTTTACTATATTATGGTCTGTCTAATTCTTGCTTCTAGATTGTTTTGTGTTGCAAAAAGTGCCTAAGCGGCAGGCCAGCAAAATGGAAAGCAGCATGCGGTATACTATCGTGCGCTTCTGGAGTCAGAGTCTGTCATTTGTCAAAGTCTGTGTTTATGTGTTATGTCTTCCAAAAAAGCATCTGTGAGACCGCTGATGTAGCCAATAAGAGCTCTGCGCAAAGCAATTCTCACACACTCGCTCAAAAGGAAATTAAACGCCTCATGGTATTTTTCGCTCCATGCCTCTCCCTTTGTTTCCTTTAATTACAGTTTGGTGGTTAATAAACTCATTTCCTGCTGGTGCTTCATTAACCATTCTGGTAACATGTTTGTTTGCAGCTCCTTTTTACAAAGTTGATATAGTTTTCTATGCTGCACGTTTCCAGGTTAGAAATGGTTGGGTTAACTAAACTCAGCTCAGCTGCACATTTTGAATGAAAATCTCTCAAAATCAGAGGTTTGTATTAGGTGGCCTTAAGTACTATGAGATACAATGTACTTATTATATACATACATGTTGGTGCATTGTAATATTTAAAGCATGAGCCTTAATTAATATTTGTAAACACTGTTAACTTTACCCTAACCATAACCAAAGCCTTACCCAAAAAACTATAATCCTAACCATAACCCTACCCTTTCTCCTGAACCTAAGCATACTTCAAACTCATTAGCAGTAAATGTGGACATTTTCCAGAAAAACGTGTTACACAGTCACTAATTGTCTAATGTGTTACACAGTCACTGATGGTATAACATGTTACACAGTCACTAATACAATGTGTTACACAGTCACTAATGGTATAATGTGTTACACAGTCACTGATAGTATAATATGTTACACAGTCACTGATAGTATAACGTGTTACACAGTCACTAATAGTATAACGTGTCACACAGTCACTAATATAACGTTACACAGTCACAAATGGTATAACATGTTGCACAGTCACTAATACAATGTGTTACACAGTCACTAATGGTATAATGTGTTACACAGTCACTGATGGTATAACATGTTACACAGTCACTAATACAATGTGTTACACAGTCACTAATGGTATAATGTGTTACACAGTCACTGATAGTATAACGTGTCACACAGTCACTAATATAACGTGTTACACAGTCACTAATATAACGTGTCACACAGTCACTAATATAACGTGTTACACAGTCACTAATACAATGTGTTACACAGTCACTAATATAACGTGTTACACAGTCACTAATATAACGTGTCACACAGTCACTAATACAATGTGTTACACAGTCACTGATAGTATAATATGTTACACAGTCACTGATAGTATAACGTGTTACACAGTCACTAATAGTATAATGTGTCACACAGTCACTAATATAACGTGTCACACAGTCACTAATATAACGTGTCACACAGTTACTAATATAACGTGTTACACAGTCACTAATAGTATAACGTGTCACACAGTCACTATTATAACGTGTTACACAGTCACTAATATAACGTGTTACACAGTCACTAATATAACGTGTCACACAGTCACTAATACAATGTGTTACACAGTCACTGATAGTATAATATGTTACACAGTCACTGATAGTATAACATGTTACACAGCCACTAATAGTATAACGTTACAGTCACTAATAGTATAATGCTACAGTCACTAATAGTATAACATGTTACACAGTCACTAGTAGTATAACGCTACAGTCACTAATAGTATAACGCTACAGTCACTAATAGTATAATGCTACAGTCACTAATAGTATAACATGTTACACAGTCACTAGTAGTATAACTCTACAGTCACTAGTAGTATAACGTTACAGTCACTAATAGTATAATGCTACAGTCACTAATAGTATAACGTTACACAGTCACTAGTAGTATAACGCTACAGTCACTAATAGTATAACGTTACAGTCACTAATAGTATAACATGTTACACAGTCACTAATAGTATAACGTGTCACACAGTCACTAATAGTATAATGCTACAGTCACTAATAGTATAACATGTTACACAGTCACTAGTAGTATAACGCTACAGTCACTAATAGTATAATGCTACAGTCACTAATAGTATAACATGTTACACAGTCACTAGTAGTATAACGCTACAGTCACTAATAGTATAACGCTACAGTCACTAATAGTATAACATGTTACACAGTCACTAGTAGTATAACGCTACAGTCACTAATAGTATAACGCTACAGTCACTAATAGTATAACATGTTACACAGTCACTAGTAGTATAACGCTACAGTCACTAATAGTATAACGCTACAGTCACTAATAGTATAACATGTTACACAGTCACTAGTAGTATAACGCTACAGTCACTAATAGTATAATGCTACAGTCACTAATAGTATAACATGTTACACAGTCACTAGTAGTATAACGCTACAGTCACTAATAGTATAATGCTACAGTCACTAATAGTATAACATGTTACACAGTCACTAGTAGTATAACGCTACAGTCACTAATAGTATAATGCTACAGTCACTAATAGTATAACATGTTACACAGTCACTAGTAGTATAACGCTACAGTCACTAATAGTATAATGTGTTACACAGTCACTAGTAGTATAACGCTACAGTCACTAATAGTATAATGCTACAGTCACTAATAGTATAACATGTTACACAGTCACTAGTAGTATAACGCTACAGTCACTAATAGTATAACGTGTTACACAGTCACTAGTAGTATAACGCTACAGTCACTAATAGTATAACGTGTTACACAGTCACTAGTAGTATAATGCTACAGTCACTAATAGTATAATGCTACAGTCACTAATAGTATAACATGTTACACAGTCACTAGTAGTATAACGCTACAGTCACTAATAGTATAACGCTACAGTCACTAATAGTATAACATGTTACACAGTCACTAGTAGTATAACGCTACAGTCACTAATAGTATAATGCTACAGTCACTAATAGTATAACATGTTACACAGTCACTAGTAGTATAACGCTACAGTCACTAATAGTATAATGCTACAGTCACTAATAGTATAACATGTTACACAGTCACTAGTAGTATAACGCTACAGTCACTAATAGTATAATGCTACAGTCACTAATAGTATAACATGTTACACAGTCACTAGTAGTATAACGCTACAGTCACTAATAGTATAATGTGTTACACAGTCACTAGTAGTATAACGCTACAGTCACTAATAGTATAATGCTACAGTCACTAATAGTATAACATGTTACACAGTCACTAGTAGTATAACGCTACAGTCACTAATAGTATAACGTGTTACACAGTCACTAGTAGTATAACGCTACAGTCACTAATAGTATAACGTGTTACACAGTCACTAGTAGTATAACGCTACAGTCACTAATAGTATAATGCTACAGTCACTAATAGTATAACATGTTACACAGTCACTAGTAGTATAACGCTACAGTCACTAATAGTATAATGTGTTACACAGTCACTAGTAGTATAACGCTACAGTCACTAATAGTATAATGCTACAGTCACTAATAGTATAACATGTTACACAGTCACTAGTAGTATAACGCTACAGTCACTAATAGTATAACGTGTTACACAGTCACTAGTAGTATAACGCTACAGTCACTAATAGTATAACGTGTTACACAGTCACTAGTAGTATAACGCTACAGTCACTAATAGTATAACGTGTTACACAGTCACTAGTAGTATAATGCTACAGTCACTAATAGTATAATGCTACAGTCACTAATAGTATAACATGTTACACAGTCACTAGTAGTATAACGCTACAGTCACTAATAGTATAACGTGTTACACAGTCACTAGTAGTATAACGCTACAGTCACTAATAGTATAATGCTACAGTCACTAATAGTATAACATGTTACACAGTCACTAGTAGTATAACGCTACAGTCACTAATAGTATAACGTTACAGTCACTAATAGTATAACATGTTACACAGTCACTAATAGTATAACGTGTCACACAGTCACTAATAGTATAACGTTACAGTCACTAATAGTATAACATGTTACACAGTCACTAATAGTATAACGTGTCACACAGTCACTAATAGTATAACGTTACAGTCACTAATAGTATAACGTTACAGTCACTAATAGTATAACATGTTACACAGTCACTAGTAGTATAACGCTACAGTCACTAATAGTATAACGTTACAGTCACTAATAGTATAACATGTTACACAGTCACTAGTAGTATAACGCTACAGTCACTAATAGTATAACGCTACAGTCACTAATAGTATAACATGTTACACAGTCACTAGTAGTATAACGCTACAGTCACTAATAGTATAATGCTACAGTCACTAATAGTATAACATGTTACACAGTCACTAGTAGTATAACGCTACAGTCACTAATAGTATAATGCTACAGTCACTAATAGTATAACATGTTACACAGTCACTAGTAGTATAACGCTACAGTCACTAATAGTATAATGCTACAGTCACTAATAGTATAACATGTTACACAGTCACTAGTAGTATAACGCTACAGTCACTAATAGTATAACGTGTTACACAGTCACTAGTAGTATAATGCTACAGTCACTAATAGTATAATGCTACAGTCACTAATAGTATAACATGTTACACAGTCACTAGTAGTATAACGCTACAGTCACTAATAGTATAACGTGTTACACAGTCACTAGTAGTATAACGCTACAGTCACTAATAGTATAATGCTACAGTCACTAATAGTATAACATGTTACACAGTCACTAGTAGTATAACGCTACAGTCACTAATAGTATAACGTTACAGTCACTAATAGTATAACATGTTACACAGTCACTAATAGTATAACGTGTCACACAGTCACTAATAGTATAACGTTACAGTCACTAATAGTATAACGTTACAGTCACTAATAGTATAACATGTTACACAGTCACTAGTAGTATAACGCTACAGTCACTAATAGTATAACGTTACAGTCACTAATAGTATAACATGTTACACAGTCACTAATAGTATAACGTGTCACACAGTCACTAATAGTATAACGTTACAGTCACTAATAGTATAACATGTTACACAGTCACTAGTAGTATAACGCTACAGTCACTAATAGTATAACGTTACAGTCACTAATAGTATAACATGTTACACAGTCACTAGTAGTATAACGCTACAGTCACTAATAGTATAATGCTACAGTCACTAATAGTATAACATGTTACACAGTCACTAGTAGTATAACGCTACAGTCACTAATAGTATAACGTTACAGTCACTAGTAGTATAACGCTACAGTCACTAATAGTATAACGTGTTACACAGTCACTAGTAGTATAATGCTACAGTCACTAATAGTATAATGCTACAGTCACTAATAGTATAACATGTTACACAGTCACTAGTAGTATAACGCTACAGTCACTAATAGTATAACGTGTTACACAGTCACTAGTAGTATAACGCTACAGTCACTAATAGTATAATGCTACAGTCACTAATAGTATAACATGTTACACAGTCACTAGTAGTATAACGCTACAGTCACTAATAGTATAACGTTACAGTCACTAATAGTATAACATGTTACACAGTCACTAATAGTATAACGTGTCACACAGTCACTAATAGTATAACGTTACAGTCACTAATAGTATAACATGTTACACAGTCACTAATAGTATAACGTGTCACACAGTCACTAATAGTATAACGTTACAGTCACTAATAGTATAACGTTACAGTCACTAATAGTATAACATGTTACACAGTCACTAGTAGTATAGCGCTACAGTCACTAATAGTATAACGTTACAGTCACTAATAGTATAACATGTTACACAGTCACTAGTAGTATAACGCTACAGTCACTAATAGTATAATGCTACAGTCACTAATAGTATAACATGTTACACAGTCACTAGTAGTATAACGCTACAGTCACTAATAGTATAACGTTACAGTCACTAATAGTATAACATGTTACACAGTCACTAATAGTATAACGTGTCACACAGTCACTAATAGTATAACGTTACAGTCACTAATAGTATAACATGTTACACAGTCACTAGTAGTATAACGCTACAGTCACTAATAGTATAACGTTACAGTCACTAATAGTATAACATGTTACACAGTCACTAGTAGTATAACGCTACAGTCACTAATAGTATAATGCTACAGTCACTAATAGTATAACATGTTACACAGTCACTAGTAGTATAACGCTACAGTCACTAATAGTATAACGCTACAGTCACTAATAGTATAACATGTTACACAGTCACTAGTAGTATAACGCTACAGTCACTAATAGTATAATGCTACAGTCACTAATAGTATAACATGTTACACAGTCACTAGTAGTATAACGCTACAGTCACTAATAGTATAATGCTACAGTCACTAATAGTATAACATGTTACACAGTCACTAGTAGTATAACGCTACAGTCACTAATAGTATAACGTGTTACACAGTCACTAGTAGTATAATGCTACAGTCACTAATAGTATAATGCTACAGTCACTAATAGTATAACATGTTACACAGTCACTAGTAGTATAACGCTACAGTCACTAATAGTATAACGTGTTACACAGTCACTAGTAGTATAACGCTACAGTCACTAATAGTATAACGTGTTACACAGTCACTAGTAGTATAATGCTACAGTCACTAATAGTATAATGCTACAGTCACTAATAGTATAACATGTTACACAGTCACTAGTAGTATAACGCTACAGTCACTAATAGTATAACGTGTTACACAGTCACTAGTAGTATAACGCTACAGTCACTAATAGTATAATGCTACAGTCACTAATAGTATAACATGTTACACAGTCACTAGTAGTATAACGCTACAGTCACTAATAGTATAACGTTACAGTCACTAATAGTATAACATGTTACACAGTCACTAATAGTATAACGTGTCACACAGTCACTAATAGTATAACATGTTACACAGTCACTAATAGTATAACGTGTCACACAGTCACTAATAGTATAACGTTACAGTCACTAATAGTATAACGTTACAGTCACTAATAGTATAACATGTTACACAGTCACTAGTAGTATAACGCTACAGTCACTAATAGTATAACGTTACAGTCACTAATAGTATAACGTTACACAGTCACTAGTAGTATAACGCTACAGTCACTAATAGTATAATGCTACAGTCACTAATAGTATAACATGTTACACAGTCACTAGTAGTATAACGCTACAGTCACTAATAGTATAACGTTACAGTCACTAATAGTATAACGTTACACAGTCACTAATAGTATAACGTGTCACACAGTCACTAATAGTATAACGTTACAGTCACTAATAGTATAACGTTACACAGTCACTAGTAGTATAACGCTACAGTCACTAATAGTATAACGTTACAGTCACTAATAGTATAACATGTTACACAGTCACTAGTAGTATAACGCTACAGTCACTAATAGTATAATGCTACAGTCACTAATAGTATAACATGTTACACAGTCACTAGTAGTATAACGCTACAGTCACTAATAGTATAACGTTACAGTCACTAATAGTATAACATGTTACACAGTCACTAATAGTATAACGTGTCACACAGTCACTAATAGTATAACGTTACAGTCACTAATAGTATAATGCTACAGTCACTAATAGTATAACATGTCACACAGTCACTAGTAGTATAACGCTACAGTCACTAATAGTATAACGTTACAGTCACTAATAGTATAACGCTACAGTCACTAATAGTATAACGTGTCACACAGTCACAGCTACCAAAGATGTTAACTCAGACTTGACTTTGTGAAGAATCCCTGCACCCATTTGCTTATCTTGCCATTTGATGTAAAGCACAGTTTACGTAGCACAAACGCTTCAGTCCACTGAAGCAAGCGGAGAAGGTAGCAGATTGCCAGCCATAAACTCGGAGGGGTCAAGCGGGGTTGGAAGAGACTCCCATGCTCCCGGGTAATTTCCCTGCGGCCGCTGTCGAAAAGACAGCTACGCTAAGTGGAGGCCTTTCTTTTCACACATGACAAATGGGTAGTCCTCGTCAGTGGACACACCTGTTACTGGAAACACTTGAGATTTTACACTTTCGAGAGTGGCCTTATTACCATCCGCCCGCTCAAAGGTCTCGAACAATGGACGCGGACGCTAACAATGCTCCAGGCCCAGGGCTAAAGAGAGTCCCGTCAAAGCCAGGCTTGTGCCGGGCAACACCGGGGGCTGCAATTGAAAATAAATTTCAGTTGAATAAGGGCATGGGGCACATTGGAGGAACCCGCAAGCTTTGGCTAGAACAAAAGCAGTTGTGAGGATAAGTTATTGACTCTGCTGACAGGATGAATGCAGTTCATTATGCCTGCCAGTTACTCTAGTCCATGTCCTGGGCTGAATTAGGTGGCAGGTGCATGAGCCATTTTGCACTGCCCCCGGGGAATGCCTAAGGCCTGTCATCAGCTGATTTCATAGACAAATGTTTATCCCATACAGCCAAAACAGAAAGCATATTTCCATCATAAGAGCGTTTTGCAACAGCCATTAGTGTCAGCGCTCATTTGCATGTTAATTGTGCAGTTAAAGCAGCAATGTCCACATTTCCTGTATTGTTCACACTATGGTACACTGGAAAAAAAATGGGTGCAGAAACAATTTAGTAAATACCACAATTACAAAGAAACGGCAAGGAACACATTCAACAGATTTCTTGTAAAACATACTCCAATAAACTTCAAAAATATTTTTTTACAGTGTATGATTTAAACGCTATGCGGAAATCAGTCTACCGTTTCCACTGGCCTGGAGCGGCTTTATTAATTTAACATACTTTTTGCGCATCGTATTTTGCGAGAACTGTGTTTACATCTTCCGTTTCCAGAGCAGAAACTTCAAGCAGAATGTCCTCATTTAAATTGATAATTCTTCAGCGTTCATCCTGGAAGGACTTCATTGCGGATAACCAAATTACAAGCTAAACAGACTAAGCAGGAAAGCACAAACCCTGGAGCTAAATGACAGAGAAGCAGATCCTTTTTGTGTTAGTCAATCTACAACATCCAAGTCAGCATTTGGCATCTCTTTTTACTCTAAATACGACAACATAAAAGAGCGAGGCTCTCAGTTCTGTGCTCCGTAATGTTCTCCTACTGTGTCTGACAGATGGCGTTCACTAGTTGGCCATAAATGGCTGTCACTGAGTGTTTGTCTGTCTGCCAGTAGCCTATGGATAAGGGACTCCCTGGGAGAATGTTACTGCCCTGATATTGCCGAAAACGAAATGTCCTTGATTGTCAACCGCCAACGAGCGAGGTCCTCGTGCCACCCGGCCTTCTGGTCAGAGACAGGGAGGTTTTAGGGAGTAGGTATGATCAACGGATGTGTGTTTATTTAAATTGTAGTCCGACACATGCTTGAAAGCTGCCGCGGCTAATGGAGCACGAGGTGAACATGCTCTGTAAGATGTTGGGGTGCATTGGGTGCATCACCAGGGTTCACTTGAAGAAGTATGCATTGTGTAAATGTTTTAATGAAGTTGCCTGAGCAAGTTAAAACACTTTCTCTTATCCCAGTTGAATGTGCAGATACAACTATATAAGTAAGCCAGTCGTATTGTAGGTGCTTTGAAAATGTTGCTCATTTGAGCTGGCCGGCAGTAACTGTTCATCCAATCAGTGGCTGCAGTTCCATTTGGTGCCACTAGTGGTGCAGAAATTACACATGCAACATTTCCTCACTAGAGAATCAATGCACTTATATAAACAGTAGCAATCTAAACTGTTCCAGAACTCACTGAGATTGGAGAGAGTGCTCTTTGTTCTGAAAATAACAAACATTATTTATTTGAGGAGATGTTAACTTGAAGAAATAGAAAATTAGTGAGCGAATAAAGACAGAGGGTCCTATCATACACCCGGCACAATGCCAAGCCACGTTGTTTAAATAGCAAATGCATCCCATGGGCGTGCTGGTCTGAAAACCAGGTGTGTTCAGGCCATAGACTGTAAAAAAAGATGGTTGACGCGCCTTCACTCTCTTCCGTTGAAGTAAGTGAAGCCGCCAGTGTTCAAATATAGCGCTGACATCTTGGCTCTTGAGTCAGGTGGAGCCACGATATCAAGGTCCCGCTCACACTCTCGCCTAATCAACAACTTTTTGTGAAATAAACAGTTAAGGAAATGTAGAGATTAAAGATAAAGTTCCAATCTCCTCCCGAAGTTCCTGAAAAATGTCCGTTAGTGTCTCAGTGACAACGTCACTCAGAGAAGCTGTCAATCTCAGCTGTCAATCATAACGTCACACCCCCGTTTTTATAGCATCAAATAACTAACTAAAACCAAACTTATTTAAAGAACGAACACTTGAACTAACATCAGTGTGATAAAAACAGCCTATAATGACAGAAACCATCTTTGGAAAAAATTTATATGAAGTGTAATTTGATTGTTTAGTTTGTCTCACGTCCCATTAGAATACATGGAGGGGGCGGGGTTTATGACCTATACTGCATCCAGTCACCTGGGGACGATCGAGATGCTTTGGCTTCACTTTTCAGGACTCGTGTGGCACACTTGGTTCAGGCGCATTGTTGGCGTGTTGCTATTTTGAGGAACTGAAATCGACTGCGCCATTGACCAACAAAAACCTGGTCTAAAGTCAATAGCGCAGTATTTTTTGTGTTATTTAAAGAGCACATAGTAATATGTGCCTATAGGCGGTGCACAACACGCGTACACTCTGCTTATTACACACACAGGGACGCACAGCAGCACACACACATTTTAAATATTAAAAATAAAAGGATTCCTCTCTGGAGAAGCGTTCAGTCTTTCCGCTCGCAAATTCCTCCATGTAAATAGTGAATCCGCCATGGTGCGAGCGCAACTGGTTTTTAAAGGGAATGGGAGATGAGACTCTGATTGGTTTATTTATTAAGTGACTAGGTACAACCCTTTTGGACCATGTACCTGGTGCGCCAACTGTTTTTTCCATCGTTAAACTAGCAAAAGTGGATTCGGGCACGTCCTAGGTGCACCTGCGCCGTGCGCTTCAGACCATGCGCTCAGATCATTAAAATAGGGCCCATGATGTATCAATCTGATTTGACTCTAGTTCTCTGCCTTTTTAAAATGTTTGTTGACTAAATTGCATGAAGTTTAGAAATCAGCTCCTTCCTTTTATTGACTATAAGTAACGTTGCACCTCTCATTAGTGTGTTAGTAGAGTATTAGTAGACTGGTAGGGTTAGGTTTAGAATAAGTTGATTTGTAGTTTTAAAGTTACAGTCAGTGAATGTCTGTTGTAGAGCATCAAAATAAAGTGTCAGCAGATATTAAGCAGACAGTCTACTAATACTCTAATGAGAGTGAGTTGACATGTAGTTGCAAAGTTACTTATAGTCAAAAGGATGTTTAAAAGGGACCATCAAAATAAAGTGTTACTTCTGTTTATGAATTTTCTGCTTCTAATTACGAATTTGACAAAGGCAGATCACCACTCAGCAACTCGCAGTTATGGTAATTCCCACATGACGTGAATGAACCATTAATTCTTTGTTGCACAGCTGACAGAAAGTTTGAAAATACAGATAAAGCGAGATGTAAGATGTCTGTAGGCCGTAGTGTGTGTGTGCCAGCTCGTGTCTTGGCATTGAGAAGTATGGTAGTGCCCTTCACTGTAGGGGACATTGTTTCGACAAGATGATGTCGGCACACAATGAGAGTTTTGTAATGGACACGCCGGATTTTACTCAGAATTAAATATTATCAGATATTTCAAAATGTCAAATACGTGTACATATTGCATACTATGACACATTTAGAAATGAATGCATTGAACACAGGTTGCCACCAGCGATGGAATAATGCGAGATGATTCTCGATTAGGCAAGCGTATGGATTGCCTCTCCAGAGGCGCATTATCTCAAACAAATCTGATTGAGCAAAATTGATACAGTTACTACTTAATCACACGCACAAAGGGGAGTGGTGTACGCTAATTAGGGGCACATCATGCAGCCTTTTGGTAAATGGCTGGCTGTCAGCTCTCACCGGCCGCTGAGAGAGAAGCTAGTTAGCACAGGGATGGCTGAGACTCTGACAGTTCGGCTTAACGAACGCTCCATGCATGGCACGGGGTAAAAAATCAATGGATGCAGATGGTACAATGCAAGCGTATGCTCCAAGTGCTCATTATAGTGTGCTCAGTGTCATAGTATGAGTATAACATGATCTGGACTGCTTCCTGAAAGGTTGAGGATTCGGATGCTACTATAGTTGTGCACTATTGCCACTGTGTCCTTGAGCACTTATAACTGGTCAAACCAAAAATGATTCACACACAGATATAATGTTTCACTAGTGTGTGCAGGACACTATAGTTCATTTATGTAAGTGAGGATAGCAAAATAAAGTAAACTGTGACATATTACACCCAAAAACTCTCCATACAGTGACTACCTGTAAAACTGATAAAAATTTGGGACCAAAATTATTCAGCTGACCTGAGCATGTTTTGCTGAAGTGTTTTTTCTTTAATTGCTAATGCGACCTTTGACACCACAGACTGAACAAAATGAAGCATTGCTTGGTCATTGGTTGAGCTAAATTGGTATTATCTAATTGTGTAGCTGAATCGAACAGCTGATTGGTTGATTGTAATCCATTACATCCCTTTCTATCAAAGTTATCTGACATTATCAAGATGAATTTGTTCTGACACAGTTCTTGTCATATTTTATTACCATTTTCTAAACTATAGCGAATAAACTGTGATAATGTGAGAAAATGTTGACGTGTCTGAATACATTTTGGTTTGACTGTATGTGATCAAAAATTGTGAAATATTATTAGAATGTAAAAGAACAGTTTTCTATGTGAATATATAGTGAAATGTAATTTATTCCTGTGATTTTCAGCATCATTACTCCAGTCTTCAGTGTCACATGATCCTTCAGAAATCATTCAAATATGATGATTTGCTGCTCAAGAAACATTTATGATTATTATCAATGATGAAAACAGTTGTGCTGCTTCAGATTTTAGTGCAAACCGTGATACACTATACCATTCAAAAGATATTAATACTTTTATTCAGCAGGAAGGATGCTTCCTGCAAAATTGACAGTAAAAACATTTATAATGTTTCTATTTTAAATAAATGCTGTTCTTTTGAACTTATTGAAAAAAATCTGAATATCACAGCTTCCATAGAAAATGAGTGTAATTTGTAATATAAAATGTTACAGACTTCATGCCTCAAGTCAAAGGTTTGGCCTTTATTTCAGGACTGCCGGAGCAGTGTGAGGTTTGGCAGGCTCAGTGACGCTGGCCGTGAGCCAGAAGAAATCCGTCACACTGGCTGAATCTGAATAGCATTTCAATGTAAACGACAGACGCTTTCTAGTGAAAACAAACCTACAATGAATTGAGAGATGCCTAGATGTACTTTACTCTACTTTACTTTCTGAGGATATTATAATGTCAATTATTCAATGAAACACACAAAGAAAAGGGTTAATATTTAGTAATTTACTATTATCTGTAAATTGCTTTATTTCCATTTTAATAAACATAAGCAATAAGGTTGTGAATACAGTCAGAGCCACCTTTCATTCCATTCCATTCCAAAACCTGTGTGTGTGTGTGTGTGTGTGTGTGTGTGTGTGTGTGTGTGTGTGAGAGAGAGAGAGTGTGTGAGTGTGTGTGTGTGTGTGTCTGTTATAAGGCCGTTATAAGCCTCAAAATCAAATCACTATATCAGATCTAGGCAACAGATCACTCTTATTAACGATTGCAAGAGTAAAAACAGTAATGACAGTGTTTTCTATCAGTTCAGCGGAGCATTCATCATTTTTGCAAATTCCTGATTTAAAATCAAATGAATAATTTTTCATACTTTCATACTTCATACAGATGTCTAATGCAAACCTTTACAATAACAATCTCAGTTAAAAGTTTTATTTTTGTTTTAAGGAATTTCTTGTTACTAGTGAACAAAAGACTTAATTATTAATATGAACATGTTGCAAAGTTTACATTACGGCATGTTGAATGGCATTGAGCTACAACGTGAAGCTCCATGTGTGCTTGAGTGTGTGTGTGGCTCAGGCCAGAAGAGCTAATTATAGTGTGTGTGTGTGTGTGTGTGTGTGTGTGTGTGTGTGTGTGTGTGTGTGTGTGTGTGTGTGTGCTGTGCACTGGTGTGAAAACAGAAGTGACAGCAGCGCTGGTCTGTCGTCAGTGAAGCCCCCCATGTCTGGCTAGGCCAGAGTCATCATATGGACAAATCACAACTGATCTGGGCCTGTAATGGATGCCAGATGTTAACGTTTTGTACCCAATGGCCCTCCTGAGAGCTCACCTAATCAGAGGAGAGACTTCGCTGTGGGTATGAGTGTGAGTGTGTGTGTGTGTGTGTGTGTGTGTGTGTATGTGTGTGAGAGTGTGTGAGACTGCAGCTGATATTTCAGAATATTTATATTTCTGAGCATGATCTAAAACCCCTTAAATAATATTTGAGTGGGGTATAGATAGATAATATTTATATGCATTACACACCCCAATTACATATATATATATATATTAGTGCTGTCAAACGATCAACTGCGATTAATCACATCCAAAATAAAAGTTTGTGTTTACATAATAAATGTGTGTGTACAGTATATATTTAAGAATTTTTTTTTATATTTATATATAAAATATATATGATATAGACAGTAGCCTATATACATGCAAATATTTCTTAAATACATACATGCATGTGTGTGTATTTATATATACATAATTATACACAGTACACACATATATTATGCAAATGCAATTAATCAATTGACAGCACTAATATATATATATATATATATATATATACACATTTTTTCAAATTATACATATGTATTAGCTTTAAAGGTGCACTATGTAACTTTTCCGTCCGCTAGAGGTCGCCTATTCAAAACAAAGGCGTAGCTTGATGACGCCAAGTTTGAGCGCAGAATCTTGGGACATGTGGTCTTCACCTCACAGCCGGTGGAAAAGAATCGGGATAGGACTCGGGCAGAAATCATGTTCATGGATGCGATTATTAACGTTACTGTAGTATGAAGCAGAGCAGGACCGAGTGTTGTGGGAGCAGAGCAAGGCCGCTTGAGCGATTGTTAATAAGATGAACGCAACACACGCCTCGCAAGCAGCGGGACTTTTATTATGCCACAGTCGCCGGCGCCATTTCCGCTTTTCCGGTCATGAGTATGAGGTAACGCAGCTCTTTTTATCATATTAGATACATTTGAGTGTGTTGAAAATGATGTTATGACGTTACTCTGTGCGTTCGCTCGGCGGCTGCTATGACACTTGTTGCACACTGCAGTGAGAGTAAAGTGTTTCTGCAAAATAAAACCGGAAACCGAGGATAACGCAGATATGACGCAATTGACAGGCGACTCCCTCACACGTCCCGGTTCATTGGTTAAAATAGCAATTTTCTCACAATTTACAAATAGTTGGAAACATTTGGGATATTGTAAGTACTCAACTGAACAAAATATATAACACTGGCCTAGTGGTTTTTGGATATTTTACTGAAAAAATGTTACATAGTGCACCTTTAATGCACTTATCAAACTAACAAAAGCAGTCAAATGTCAAAAGCGTTACAAATGATATTGCAATAAAGTATATTATATAATATTATAATGATGAAAGTGAGTAACAATACTGTATATGTACAGCGCAAAAAGAAGTTATTCCTTAAAAAACAGTTTAGTTCACTGATCAAATTTGTGACAATGACCATGAGAATTATTATTTGTACGAAAGGTCTGATTTCTTAACCATACTGTGATCAAAGCAAAAAAGGGACATAAAATAAAACAACAAAAAAAAAATTATGAAAATACATTTTTTCATCAATTAAAATATTTAACCTAGATTATTAAATTGATCATATAATTTGTAATGAACATTTTTGGTAACACTTTATTTCGATGGTCAACTTTATACATTCTTCTAACTATTAGTAAATCTGCACCTACACATCAGCTAACTCTCAGTATTAGTAGACTGTTAGGTTAGGGTTAGTAGAATAAGTTGACATGTAGTTACAAAGTTACTTCTAGTCAGTAGAATGTCTAAAGTGGAATATCGAAATAAAGTGATACCAGATTTTGGCATTAGAAATTATAAATATGCAAAAAGGATGAATGTGCTGTATATGAGCATCAAAATTCCATATTAATGAGTTTGTGGTTAGGGCACTGTACATAAACCGTGTGTATAAATCAGCAGTGTAACTCGGACTCGTGCTGGCCAGTGTCCGGAGCCGCTCTCTCTGATAGTCTGTCAGTGTTCAGTTGTGCTCAGAAGGCAGTGGAGGGTGTAATGATATGGGTGGAATCGCAGGCCACTGTTATGGGAAATACAGCAGATGTTGGGTTATATGTGCTGGATGCTGAAATGCAATATAACAGCTGCTCACCATGAGACAGACAATCAGGGAGGAGTGTGAGCGACTGCGGACGAGTGCTGAATGTGGCCACATTTGTTCTGATTCATCTTGTGTTTTTAATTTGTACAAACATATAAGAGCTGAAAATTAATTATTCTATCGATAACACAGCCCTGCATCTGCTGATCGCAAAGAAGGCCTAATATGATCTAATTTGATAATGCTGAGTATAAAAATATCAATAAAAATATCCATCACGTTTTCCCCACAAAATAAGAATGAAGATTTTTCAAATTATGCACTCTAAAAAATGCTGGGTTGTTTCAACCCAAATTTGGGTCAAATATGGACAAACCCAGCTGTAAAATTGACCCAAATTTGGGTTAAAACAACCCAGCATTTTTTAGTGTACATTTGTGACCCTGGAGCACAAAACCTGTCATAAGTCTCACGGGTATATTTGTGGCAATAACCAACAATACATTGTATGGGTCAAAATTATCCATTTTTCTTTTATGCCAAAAATCATTAGGATATTAAGATTATGTTCCATGAAGATATTTTGTAAATTTCCTACCGTAAATATATCAAAAATGTATTATTAGTAGTAATATGCATGGCTAAGGACTTCATTTGGACAACTTTAAAGGTGATTTTCTCAATATTTCGATTTTTTTGCACACTCAGATTCCAGATTTTCAAATAGTTGTATCTCAGCCAAATAATACATCAATGGAAAGATTATTCATTCAGCTTTCAGATGATGTATAAATCTCTATTGACCCTTATGACTGGTTTTGTGGTCACATTTGTATTAACTTTAATGCACGTATCAAAATAGCAAAACCAGTCAAATGTCACAAGGGTTACAATCTTACAATCTGCAAAGGAGTGCACAAAATATGCTCAAATACTCCATTCAGTGTCAAAGAAATTTACATAAATAAATGATCTGTAATTTTCTCTCTCTGTTTGCATGCAGTGAAACTCCCACTGATGCAGCAGAAAACTTCTGGCTCATGTTTGCATTTTCTTCTATCACTGCTGGCCATAATCACTGAAAAAAACATTTAGTAAAATCTACTTGACTAAGTAAAATAAGTGACTTTAACATGGCCTACTTAGTTAACATCTACTTAGTTGACGTTTACTTTGCAATACTCTGTATCAGATACATTTTACTCAAACAATATAACACTGAATTAAGCTGTGCTATTAAATTGTATGAACATCTAAGTAAATAATACAGTAGATATTGTGTAGACTCTACATAATATCTACATAATAGAAGTAATGTGGTACCCATCCGAACACATAGACCTCAATACTTGGTACACAATACACAATAACAGTAACATTCATTAGATCATTTTTGAGTATGAATGTATCATTTTCAGTAGAAAATGAACTCAAAATGACACAAAACAGCAAGTTACTAAACCTAACAACAAAAGCAATGATAAAACACTGTAAATACAGCTGGAAAACAGTGAAAAATGCAACATTATTGATTATTCAAGCCCCTTTGCATGATGGGAACACCAGTATCAGAAAGTTGTTTTTTTAAAAACTTAATTTTATAACGTTGATAATTTCTACAAGCTTAAATTGAGTGCTAATATAGAATTTACTTGGTTTTTTTTATTCTTGCCGGAACTAACTTTTTCTGTAGTACACTGTAAAAATGTATATGATCAATAAGTTATGACAACAAATGTTTTTACATTGCTATAACACATCAAAATAAGTTAAGCAATTTTAAACTTTTGTATAAGCTATACAAGATTCAACTCATTTCAAGTCAGTTTAATGTAAACATCCAAGTTAATTGTACTTTTTTTTTTTTTTTTACAGTGTGTTTACTTCACCACAGAATCATTTTTATCCGGATTAGGCATAAAATAATGTCATACATGTGAGAATGGGCTGAGAATGGAACAGATATAGTTCAGATACAGGAATTGTGTCTTTTTGGCAGTTTTTCTGCCGATTAAGGGATAATGCAAGACTTCTTCACCTTACAAAAAGTTGCCAAAAGCAAAAAAGCTGCAAAATGCACATATTTTGTGAGAAAGAGACATTCTAGAGCAAAACAGACACTATTTTTTTGAATTGGATTGGATTTCATTCAGCAAATATGATGCAGGACGGTGCAAAAAACAAAAGACTTTTTATGCTGCTCTACATGAATAATTTCGTCCAGTTCTGTTTAGTGCTCTCATTCAGTGATTAATGGTACAAATCTTCCTCATCTCATCCACTGATGGGCTCATTTTGGAGACACACACAGACAAGGCAAACCCATGCCGAGCGGCCCAGTTTCCGCTGTGACGAGAGGAAATGCAACAAGGTGGCGGCTGTCGCTCTCGTCAATCAAAGCCCTCGTTCGTTCTGATCCATCGCTCACTCCATCTGTGCTATAGAGCCGCTGGAGTGGCGGGGGCCGGCGACATCCTTATTATCCCATTAGCAAGCCGTTGCACTTCCCTCAATGTAAAGCTCTGTCACTGCTGGATCCTAGTGTCAGTGGAGAGTGCATGTGAAAAGCCCCGGTGAGGCCGCAGGTTTCTGCTCCGCTCAAAGAGCAAAGATGGCACACTTCTGCAGTCGCTTTCTGACACACTGACACATATGTCACCCAGGACAATACAGCCTGCTGTCGGCATGACCAACACACTCATTTTGACATACTGACAAACAAATCTCAATATATGTCAATACTAAGCAAAATGTGCCGCAAGAGATGTTCAATTTGAAATATAACAGGTATTGATAATATATTGACAAGTCATTGTATTGAACTAAACATATAGATTTCCTACTACACTGAAAATGATTTGGTGTAGAAACAATTTTCACTCAATAATTGCTATAAATTTCATAAATAATTACAAGGAATTGGCACTGAATTAAACATGGCATTTTGAAGTAAAAAATACTGTAGTATTTTCCTGTTAAACGTACTCTATATTTGGTAACACTTTACTTAAAGCCTT
>CM077179.1:3670292-3807792 GCA_039654105.1 Coreius guichenoti
CTGTGCGCTCCAGTCTTATGTGCGGAGCCTGGACGCTTTATTTACTGAATCAACAGAACAACTACTGAGAAACAATCCTGTCTGTCGGAATCATTGTCCCAATGGCAGTTACAGCAAACACTTGCAGACGGGGACACATCTGTTTTAGCAGCAATATCTATAAACAATATATTTATGTGTCATGCAGGTTTGTTTCTCAAACCATTTAAACAGATCTAATTAAATCAGTTGAGATGTTGCACAACTGATAATGAAACGGTGTAAATAAAGCAATAAGCCATGAGAGGTATGAGTGCAGTACAGCGATTTTACCACGGTAAGAGGGGTTCTTAGGCACTAAACTACAATAAAAACAACAATGGCCAACTAAAAACAGAAAGTTTGCCATGACAAACTAAATGTCTTTCTTGAAAGTTCAGTTTGATTTTAAAGTGGGACAGTCCCATTATTCTATGAATTTTCCTTACATAAATTGTAAAATTATTACTAAATTTATCTTTGGGAAGTAAAGAGTTTGATCATTTGTATGTGAAATGAATATATAAACTGAATAATTTGTATATGAAATACTTGAATAACGAAATATAAATGGAATCATTTGTATATGAAATACTAATTAATTTACAAAAGGTGTAATTTTCAATTATGTATAAAAATCTTAAGAAATTTAGTTTTAAGTAACTGTCTTGTTTTTGTACCTTTTTGTAGAATATGTTAAAAGTAGTTGTAATGGATGGCCCAGTTGTCAAAGGGAAACATTTTAAACAAACTGGACCTCAAAAAGGGCTATTTATAAGGGCTAGCTCCACCCTCGGCCTGTACCGAATGAACAAGCAGGGATCAAACATACAATACATTATACACAAAAGTAAAAAAAATAATGAAACACTAAACATATACGCAAATAACAATCTGTGTAAACCCATGGGTACTTAAACACACTATATAAAAAATGAAAAAGGGAAAGGAAAGAATAATTCAGCTGCTATTCCCCCGCCCTCCCCCCAGACAACACTACAAACGGTTCAGTCCAATTAGTGGGCATGCTAATGCTATAAAAACCAGTTTGATCCAGATGGACTGTTTGATGGGGCCTGGGATTGGATAATGCTTATATGCAGACGGTTCTTTATAAAGGGGTAGAAATTAGTGATGCAAAGACCGATTCATTTCCGCGAACCGGTTCTTTTCGGACAGTTCGGTTCAATGAACCGGTTCAAAAAGCCTATTCATAGGTTCCTGACGTCATCATGCAATGATGTCACTATGCATTTCTTTTATGCTTTTTTATGCATTTCTCAGTGTCATGTTATATCAAGGAAACATTCAAATAAAGTAATCTGTGTCAATGCATATTGAAACAATCGAATAAAGTTATTTGCGTGAGTGCATTTTGCTGATTATTGCCTTTCATTCACTTAAGTTAATGGTGTTTGTGCTCACAGTTAATTCATTTATCGACTGAAAGTTGCGCAACTACAGCACACATTACAGGCACTGATCCACAAACACGGATGTGTTCTTTATGTCTAAAGTATATAGAACGAGTAAACCAAACTTATCAACTCCTTGTTTATTGTCCTTATAAACTCATTGATTTAAAATATAATCTGCACGCACAAAACCATAGTAAATTTTTTTTTTTTTTTTTCATGTTTTAATAAAATGAATAACTATTTAATAAAACCAGTTCACTAATGGTGTTTGTGGTTACAGTTTCATTCGCGGATCCTTTGTGTCGGATACGATTGACCAATATTGAGTAGCCTACATCTTGGATAAGATTCCTAAAAGTTTCGCACATGCAGCACACATTACAGACATGCAAAAACTAGGATATGTTATGTCTATAAATTTCGCTTAACAATTTAAAATATAATATGCATGCACAATACAGTAAAATTTATTTAAATCTCTCTACAGAAAGGTTTTTGCAGGTTTTAATAAAATGTTATTTAATAACAGTAGTCATAGTGAGCATATTCCAGTACGTGCCTCAGGCTTGCGTCGCCAACTTAATCATCAGAATCCTCGGTAATCCTCGGCAAACTTCGACAGCTGGTTGAACCGGCTCTTTCCGTTCTTTTTTAGTCGGACGTGCTACTTCGGCTTTTGCGTCTTGCGTCATCAAACTGGAACTAAAGTTCGATTCAGTCCGATTAATGAACTGAATCAACTTGCTGAGAACCGGCTCAAAAGAACGATTCGTTCAAGAACCGAACATCACTAGTAGAAATGTGTCATATGTAGAAGAAAACATGCAGAATGCTATAAAAGAAGTAGAAACATGGGCCAATAATTGGGGATTTCGATTATCAGAATCAGAAAATTCAAAAAATGGGAAAACCCCATCTGTCAAATATGATCAAGACCTGAAACAAGAATCTGTTTTTTAGGTATTTGGATGAATTCAAAAATAACATTTGCAACACACATCCAACAGATAACAGATAAACGTAAGAGAGGAATGAATGTTTTGAGATGTTTGGCAGGTGTAGATTGGGGTGCTGACCAGCAGTCTCTGAAAAGAATATACTGGTCATAAGGTCTACAGTAGATTATGGGAGTATGATTTATGGAACAGCCTCAGTATCTTTGCTTGATAAAGTAAATATAATACAAAATAAAGAATTAAAGGGGTCCTATTATGCTTTTCCACTTTTTCAACTTTAGTTAGTGTGTAATATTGCTGTTTGAGCATAAAAAAGATCTGCAAGGTTACAAAGCTCAAAATCCACTCCAAAGGGAGATATTTTATTTAACAGAATTCACTGTCCAAGAACTAATACGAATGGGGACTACAACACAATTTTTCCGGATCTTATGAAGTCACAATGATACTCATTTAAATAATCCCCGCCCATGGAAGACGCAAAAAAGGGGACGAAGCCTGGTTGAGCTGCGCTAGAGAAGACAGTGTCGCTATGTCAAAGAGACGCTGTTTTTCCACCGCGTTTCCAAAACCTTCCTAAGGCTGATGAACTTAGAGTGGTTAAAATTTATTTTAAATACTGTTCTTGAACATTAAAACCCCAACGTTTATCTGTGCGCTGCACATTTTATGGAGAACAGCTTGTTTTCTGTAGCTTTTGTAAGCTCTCGCTTAGATGGTTTACCGCTCCTTAGGAAAATTAGCCATGGTTTTGTGATCAATTACTGTTTGTATTTCCTTAGTTTTCCAAAAAATATCACAATTAAATGGTGGATAACATCGTATCTATAATGTATAAGAAAAATACAAAAAACATACCACTCTGAAACGTCCTGTGAAATCCGTGCTTGCAAAGACTGCATGAAATCCGTTCTGCATGATCCTCTTGTTTGTTAATATTGTCAGGGTCTGAATAGGGCTTGAAGTGGTTTGAAATTGAGTTTTGTAGGTCAAAACTGAAACTGGTATATTGGGCAACTGTAAAATGGCATTCAGAAATACATCCACTTAAAAGAGTATTAGAAAATTGCTGGGAACATGAATATAATAATCTAAATAGCTTTGGATGGAAAGCAAATAAAGAGACTCATCAAATTGGAATAACTGTGCTGTTTGCCCTATTGCCAGCAACACCTCCATGGCTATTCCCAGTGCCTGTAGTTGACTTTTCTAGATCCTGAAACAGGACATACAGCATCAGCAGTGTATATACCAAGGTTTAGTAACAAAATAGCAAAAAGAACATCTAATAATATATCGATCAACAGAAATGCTTGCAATATTACCAGCTCTTCAGTGGGTGGAAGAGATCAAAATACCTAAAGTGGTCATGAGTTCGGACTCTTTTGCAGCATTATCAAGTTTAAAGAGTCGAAAATCGTCAATTAGGCAAGACATTTTATCAGATATTTTATAAAAGTTTGTTCAGAATACATCAAACAAGAACAGTTATCTCATTTGAATAGGTGCCTGCTCTTATTGGGGTAGAAGGAAATGGTGGATCAAATAGCAAAACAAGCATTAAAACACTCAGACATAGAGTTGAATGTTCCAATAAGTAAATTGTAAATAAAAGGGCTAATTAAAGGATATGTGGCAAAGAAAATGGGACAGTGAGAATAAAGGATGACATCTATATAATATTCAGAGAATAGTTGGGAGCAAGAGGAGAAGGTTAGGGAATAGAAAGGAAGACCGCATAATATCAAGACTCAGAATTGGGCACATCATGAATCCGGATGATGTAGATGTGATCTTCCTGAAACAGTCGAGCTTGTTTTAATAAAGTATAAAGGTTATGACAATGAAAGACTACAACTTATAGACGCACTTAGAGATATAGGAGTTAATAAGCTTTCACTGCAGAATTAGTTAAACAGAGGTACAATTGTAAGAGTGTTCAATATTCTATTTAAATATCTCAAAGACACAGAGTTAATGGACAGGATTTAAGATGTACATGTAGTTTGTTGGTTCCTTTTTTTTTAATTATGCAGTTTTCCCTCAATGTCAATGCTCCACACTCCATCCCAGTAGGTGGCGGAATATGCGGAATATGGTTTGCTAAGTGCCATAAAACCTCAAAGAAGAAGAACACTGTTTGATGGTGCAGACTGGAAGGCCAACAGCCAAAACAAAAGGTTTGGGGGGAATTCTCACAAGAAATATTAAATATTTTTCAATCTTCAACCTGTGGCTGTCTTCCATCCAGCAACACACTACAATAGACACATCAAGGATGGTGATCTTATGACTGTCGCCTATCACTATTTCTGGTTTTATGAAGGTGGTTCTTGTAGGTATTATGGGCTCAACCCATGCTTGGACTGCCCCTCTCCTCATTATATGCATCAACTTGATTATGTCTGGCGCATCTTGCATTATGGGTTATCTCACATACCTGGAGAATGTGGTTCAGCGTCTCCTTTGTGCAACAGGCCCCTCGACATTTAGTCTCCTCCAGCATCTTATCTCTCCCTCTGACGGCCCTTGCTTTTGTATTTAGGATTCCATCACAAAGTTGAATGCCCCTTAGGTGTAGACGGGGGAAGACTCTGCTGGGGTAATCGAGCCAGTGGTAGCTTGCTCCATCTACATCTTTGGTTGTCAAGTCTCTTCCATCCACTGAGGCCATTAGATGTTTGGCCCACTCTGACTTAGCTTCCTCAGCTGTAAATATTGTTTCTTTGCCAATTCTGCATGGCATATTGATCTTTCGCAAGATTGTCCTGAACAATGGTAATTCAGTTAAAGCTCTTTCGATGGAGTTTTGACTTGAGAGGAGTTTGCCAAACTGTGTTTTCTGCAGTAGTGGAATCAAGGTCCCCAAATTGGGAATTTCCAAACTACCAGATTTTATCGGTAGTCCTTCTGCTGGTGGGGCTTCAAAGGAGCTGCCGAAACTTCATTTAGCATCTGTTCCAGTTCTTTCATTTGTTTTGGAGTGATTTTAACTTTCAAGTTGAATTACATTCCTAGATGTTTTTGTTTGTCCAGAATTCCCATCGGTGGTATATCTTCCTTTGGCGATATAGGAGTGGGGTAGCAGTATCAGGTGTTTTCGCTGGCCATCTTTGGCTATTGTTAGCACAGAAGACTTCTTTACATTTAAGGACATTCCGGCTTGTTCCAATCCCTCACACAGGCCATTAAGTTTATTTTGCAGTAGGTCAGGGTGTTCAGCGAACAGTATAAAGTCATCCGCGTATGCCATCGCTGCTATGTGCTGTTGTCCAATATTCATCCCAATGTCAGGGATCGCTTTCTCGATTACCTCTCCCATCGCCAAGATGAATAATAAAATAGGTGAAATTGGATCTTCTTGCCTGATACCCCTCCCACACTTCGTGGTTATTGATCCGAGATTTGTCATGTGGCATGATCCGAGGGGTGGTGGTGTGCCTGCTCTCAGCTTCAATGATCGCTTCATGTGACACTGTATCAAAGGCTTTAGCTAGATCCAAGAACAGTGCTGCCATGGGTCGAGTTTCTTCATGTGTTTGCCTAAGAAGTGCATGTAGAAGTGATGATGCTTCCAAACAGCCGTCCCTCTGGAGGAAGGCATACTGGAGGGGAAAGAATTGGAATTCTTCCCTCATCCTCTTGGATATGATTTTGTGGAGGGCACGGGCTAGCACAAATGAAATGCCGATCGGCCTGAAGTCGCTCGGACTCGCTGGGCACTCCACGTTTGGGAGAAAGGTCACTATTCTGTCCATCCCTGCCACTGTGTGGCCCATTGTTCGGAGTGCCTCTGTGGCTTCTTCTGCTGTAACTGGGGCTATCACTCTCCATTTGGTATATCCAGCTGTAGATGTAGTCCGTTGCTTGCTGGTGGTGGTTGTCTCATAGACCTTCGCCGAGTACTCCTCCATTCCATCAATTCCACGGTCTAATCCTCTCTATGCCTCCATGGGCCTTGCAAGATAGTGTTTGCTGCATCTTTCCTTTGTAGTTTTTACAGTTTCTGGATGTGGGCAAATCTTGCTCGTTGTATTTGCTTGTTTGATGAAAACTTTCTTTTTGGATCTTTCATCTTTTTGATTTCCATTTCAGGGGAATGAATCGTTGAATGTGTTTCTGAAGGAGCTCAGCTCCCTGTTCTATGGCAGTAGATCCTTGGAACATCCCCTCGGCCATTCTCTTAAGCCCTTCACTTCCTGTTCTTGGTTCTTCCAGACTCTATCGATTTTGCCAGCATCCTCTCTCTCCAGAGCATCCCTTCATAGAGGCCTTGTGTAGCTGTTATACCACTTTCCGTGAGCTGGGTGGTTGGGTTAGGGTCAGGGTTAGGGTCTTCCACTCTTCCCTCCATTTCAGGTTCAGCCGCTGGATAGCTGCTTGATCGATCTTGGAGCCTGCATGGTGAGTTCGATGTTGTTGTTATTGAGGTGGTTGGTGGAGTCCATCCGAGCTTTTGAAGTCGTTTTCTTATCGACTCAATAGTTCTTCCTGTAGTTGTCTCACATAGTGCTCGGGCCAGATCTTTTTTAAACATTCCTGGTGCCCTTGTTACTCCAGCCTGTTATAACAGATGGTCGGAGAGGGGAAGGGTCTTCCACAGTCGTTACAGAATGTCATATTCGAGGAGGTGGTATTTAGATTCAAAGTAGACTTGTCAGCCCTTGCCACTGCTTCACTGTTGCTGCTTTCCTGGGTACCAGAGGGCCCAAGTTTCATTTATTTTATATGTTTCATAACCAGCATTGAACCCCGAGGTCTGAAGATTAGCCCTTCCCGGGGTGGCCCGGATCTTAGTTCAGGTGGGTCGCACGGGGGTGCCAACGTGACACCCTCCGCCAGTAGATGTAACAACTGAAGCTTCCCAGCCTATCCAGCGGTCGCCACGAGGAGGCACCTGAGCCGTGTAACTACACTCTCCCTCTTGTACGCTTCCTTCCATTGACCATCCAAGATAGTATTGTCGCATCCTTCTTGCAGCTTCTGTAGAGTCGTTGGATATGTGCATACTGGGCTCTCCGGCATTGTTTATTAGACTTAGATTTCCTTCGTCCCGTTTACCTATGCTGTTAACTGGCAACCACTTGCTCGGGAAGAACTTTGCTGTATGGTCTTTTTTAGTGCTTCTCTCCCCTCAACCGTTGTTTTCCGGCCATCCAGAATGTCCATTACCAAGCTTTTCAGCCCATCCGCTTCCAGTCGTGGTTCTTGTAGGTTCTGGAGTGCCTGGTCTAGCAACTCCTTTCTCCAAACTCTCATTGGATCTATGTCCCCTGTTGTTGGTAGTTGGGGGGATTCCATTGGAACGATTACTGGTGGCTAGGCAACAGGATTATCTGTATCTTCTGTGAGTCCGCTGTTTGATGGTGTCCAGCTTAGCTTTTGTAGTCTTTTCCAGATGGCTTCAGAGGTTCTTGCTTCAAGTGTTGAGTTTATCGTCTCCACTAACTCCCTTTTGGTTATTCCTTTTTTCCAGATTGCAGTTGCTTTTTCCAGCAATGCTCTGTCCTCCTCTTCCGTCCAGGTTTTGGACAATTTGTTCTTCATTGCCTTAAGAGATATAGCAACAGTTGATTTGCATGTCGCTGTTGCTTCCCTTGGTGAGGAAGGTATGGGTGTTGAAGGATGACTTGATGATCTTCTCCTCTGGCTGTCGGGTCGTGGGGGGTGGGGGGCTGTAGTGGTGGTTGTACATGTAATGCTCTGGGTTGTTGTCTCTTTGTTGTAGTCTTTAGTGATGATTAGCTGAGTGGAGGTCTCGATCGTTGATCCAGTTGTTTTGGGGGTTGTTTTGGTGTTTTTCCAGTGTACTCGTGGATGGCTGATCCTGTACGGGGCTGCTTTGTATGGACTCCATGTTGTTGTTTTGCGGTTTCCATTTCAGCATCTGAATCTGATCTAGTCTCTTCTTCAGAGCATCGACAGAGCGGTGTTCAAAGTGGTCTCGGAGGCGGGTGAGAAGGTCTTTTTTTCATCATCCCATCTCTCCATAGGGAGTTTGCGTACATACATAAGTCACTGTCTTCATCCACTGTCCAGAATTTCCGCTTCTCTTGAAGCATTTGGATTCTCAGTAGGTTGACTTCCACTGGGTGGCAATGATGTCTGTGCATACCAAGATTCCTCAGCATGGGAAAGGCTCAGGGTGTGCCTTTTGTACCGCTTTATCCATAGCCAGAATGAAGAGCAAAAGGGAGAGCGGATCGCCCTGCTTAACTCCTGGTCCGCATTTGGTTGTTCTTGCTACTATCTGTAAAACGGCATCCAAATAGAGTTGGTTAGATAGTTCAGGAGAGGTGACGGTGCTCCTGCCTCTTTCGCCGCCTATGCTCCCATGAGAAGAGAGTCATAGTTACTCCCGCCTTTTATCCACACTTCATTGCATTTCTTCACTTTGACATTCAGACTTCAGTCTACACCTTTTCTGATTAATATGTAAAATTATGTATAATTATGATGTTTACGAGGACTGAAATAAAATAAATATAAAAAAATATTAAACATTTAAACTTTTGGGTTCCTAAGTTGATGTCATGTCAAGGGTGTGGTGGAGCGCAATTCACAACCACCGGCGGGAAAGTCAATGGTAAAGAAAATAACATGAAATCTGCGGTCAATTTTAAGATAATAAAAACTTCATGTTCATAAATGTGAAATATGATATTTTATGATGTGACGTATCAGAGAAGGAGGACAGCATATCTAATCATTTAATAAAATGAAACCAAAGCAGTATTCCGACAGGCAGGTACAACATAACAGTGTGTCTATTACACAAACAACACCGGACCATGAGGGACAGAAACAGAGGGCTTATATACACATAGGATGATGAACTAAATACAAACAGGTTAGATCTAATTAATGAGTAACCAAGGAGACAAACTAATGGTGGGAAACAGAACAAAAGAAAAGCTAACAATGGCAGACACAACAGGAACTGAATACAATGAAAATGAAACTTAAACTAAGCATAACTGTGACAAGAGTAGTGCATGGAGTGTATTTACATGTAACAAAATGAATTTCAGAATCGAAAGGCAAAAAATGGAGGCAGGGAGAAAGATGAAAGAACAGAGCAAGAGGAACAGAGAAAAGTTGACATTTTTAAATCTATGGAGTGAGGAGAGGATGGAGGGAATGATAATAGATAGGGATATGTCGAATTTAAATGGATATTCACATTCAATTTCAATTCATATTTATTTGTATAGCGCTTTTCACAATACATATCATTTCAAAGCAGCTTTACAGAACATGCATGCGTCTACATTACTTGGACACAGTCACCTCTGATAATAACAGATCACTCTAAATTGTAATGTATTTCAGCAATGTACATATACAAATTATGCACCATTTTAGGCAGAAACAATGAGCTCATTGAAGTAATTATTACAAGTTGTAAACATAAGGATTACAATATATAGAACATTTACACTACATAGAAAATATTGAAGGACAACTCATTTTGAATTTGTTTTTCTATTTTCATTTTTTTTTTTTTCAAACAAAAATTAGGGGCATGTGGCATAAAAGTTGATTGAAGAGTTGATTTAAAATTTTAGATTTAAAAAAACTTACTATAAGATGGTGACATACTAATAATCAGGGTTTTTTTTGCCAAATATTTATTTAAATATTTATAAATATTTATTTGAAACAGAAATCTTTTATAAAATTATAAATATACTTTTCGTCACTTTTGATCAATGTAATGCATCCTTGCATGTGTATACAGGTGTGCACAGATGTGCGATTGCATTTTACAATGGCATTGAACTCCAATCAGAATTTGGAGTCTGTTTTATAATCCCCATTTCACAACATCATTGGAAGGTACAGCACGTGAATATGATGAAAACAAATGACAACAAACACCAGTCTTCCAGATCCACTGTGATGATGATGATGATGATAAATGATGGAGCGTACAGCCGTACACAGCATTCATGGGACGCTCTCTCTCTGGTTTTGACCCATGCTGCAGCTCTGCCGAGCCTTTGTGTGCGTCTCAGCATCATCAAAGCCCGGCGGCCCGTCCCAGAGCCGCACACACAGGCCCAGTCCTTGGGCTCCTGGCGCCAGGGCCGCCGGGACACAGAGATCTCCCAGCACCCGCTTGAAGGGTGTGAAATCAGCATGATTAATAATTACAATTATTTGCAAATGTGCCAGCTGCTCTCGCGCGGCGGATGCTTTTGATTTATGATGCTGTAAACGCCTCCAGCTATTGTGCTGTCCAGTGCTGGGGGACGTTTATGCTGAACCCACCGTTACAAAATATGATTTTATCTGCTTTCAGGGCTTTACCCTGTTCACATCCTCACACACACACACACGCGTGCGCGCGCGCACACACACACACACCTATTCCAGAGAGCCTTTCTCTCTAAACAAAAGCATCTCCTCGCTGCGGATAGGAGCAGCAATGCCATTGTGTGTGCTGTTGCTCAGAGGGAAACTTTGGTTCAGGCAGTTTCATGTGGCTTCAAATGAATATGCATCAACACCCACTGACAATGTATGAATTATACTGTATAATTCATTTCTGTACATTTTGTCTAAGAGTAAGTAGGGTTGAACATTTCAGGGATTTATATATATATATATATATATATATGCAATTGTTTCCTAAGACTACTTATATCGTATATAGTGAATACAAAGTCATACCAAAAATGTGTTGCAAAAACAATTGGTAATCTTTGTTCTACACTATGGCTCAAAATGAAATGAAATGAAATGAAATTAAATTAAATTAAATTAAATTAAAAAATGTAATAAAAAAATGTCATTAAATAAAAAAAAAATATTTATGTTCAACCAACAAACTGCACTGAGTTTTAGAGGAATTAAAAAAAATGTAACATAAACACAAATTTTTAATTTTTAATAAACAAATAAGTTGTACCAAATAATTTCTACATAACTGAGTAGTGGCCCTGGAACCATTAATCTTTAATCATTAATTAATCATTAATCTATTTCCATTACAATTAACGGCTAGCATAGCACAAGCTAAATGCTTCTTATTTAACATGTCAAACATAACAGCATTAAACACTAGCAGGTCTTTCCCTTTACTAAAATCATAAAATAACACTTAATTTTAAACATTAATTCTCCTTATCCAGTCCTATGCAAAGCATGCTGGGAACTAGAAATCAACTGCCCAAATTCAAAAGTTGTCAAGACAATTTCATTAAGTTAATACAACTTTAATTTGTTTATTTTTTAAAACTCAATTAACAGAGAAATTTCAGTTTAAATTACACACAATATTAAATTAATGTAATGATCAATATTATTATGTAAGCAGAACTTATCAAATAATGTTTGCAACTTAAAATGTTTAATTAAATCTATAAATTAGAACCATGCATTTATTTCTTTTTAGAATTTGTTTTGAGAGTGATAGCTGGAAAAAAAATGATACACAATATATACAGTAGATATTAATTGTTTAGAAACTAGTTTGAATATAACTGCATAAAATTGTGTGTAAAAGTGTGTAAAAATTACAAAAAATAATGACTGGTTTCTAATAGGTTTCCACAGACACTCTTCCGTCTGCCATTGGTCAGACAAACTGATAGTCCCGCCCTATTGCGTCAGTCGAATCAACCCTTGAATTATTGTTGTCTCTGCACATTGAGCGGGACTAGCAAAAGTATTTTTACATCAAAAAACGACACACTTCAGCTTTAAACTCGGTCCACAATGTTTGAAACATTTGAGCTGTTTACCTCCCATGCACTTGACTACCCTATAATAATAATCTAATGTTTGGATGGTGACTCAAAAGCAGCAATGGTTGGGTCTGATCGTTTGGCATCGTACCCAGAGCAAATCAGAGAGGGCTGGAAGCGGCCAAGCAGACGCTGATGATGTGTCTATCAGCCCCATCACCATCCACCACATTAGCACACTCATTAATCACTATAAGAGCCATATCAGATCACTTCCACACAAAGTGAAGCTGACAGCAAGTGCCCGTAAACCTGTCCAAAGTCCTAATCTGATTACTGTCCGACCGGCATCTGCGCTGTAACGGGGGTTTGTCTTTTGACAGAATGAAGAAGACAGACTGTTCATGCGTAAAATACACACCTAAATCAGTATTTAGAAAGTTGTCACTCAGTTTGGGTAAGTTTTGTTTTGATGACAATACTTGCTGGCATATTTGAAATAATATCATGATCAATTGATCAGGCTGATTCTTTAAATAGGGAAGGTGTTTTTCCCTAGAAAAAAAACAACCATAGTTTTAAAGGATATACAGTTTTATTATCCTATATTATTGTCTCTTTAATTACTTCTTTTTTTTTATTTGTTATTATTTATTAATTATTTATTTGTTATTGGCTTTAAGGCATTATGTGTTGACTTTCTAGCAGTTGTGTGTTTAAACTACTTTAAAAACTTTACCACAACACAATTTTCAATCATATAAGGAATGACACCATGATATATTAGAGATGTTAAAGAAAAATTAAAGCCATTCCCTACATTTCTCAACACTGTCTTTTAAATGACATCTAATTGAGGGTACATTTACATGACAACGATGTACTAAAACGGAAAAGTTTTTCCTTTGTGTTTTTCTCAAAAATGATATTTGTTCACACGGATCTGCGAAAACGACTAGAAATGCTGTATTATTCAATACAGTGTTTATAGTCGTTTCCGCTGATCCGTGTGAATGGGGGTGATTTGACAACATTGTCGTATGTATGCAAAAAATGCAAAGGAAAAACTTTTCAGTTTTTAGTACACTGGTATCGTGTAAACGAACCCTAAAACCTGTTTTCAAAAGCTTGCATTTTCAGGTCCCCAAAACACGTTGTCGTGTAAATGAACGGCCAGAACACATAAAACGTTTTTCGTTTTTAGCTGAAAACAATGTCGTGTAAATGGAGCCTAAATCTGAAAAATGTTAAATTGTCACAAACTGCTCTGAAACACACTGGTTGAGGATCCAAATGCAGTTTTATTAGGGCAGTCCAGAATCATAATCCATAAAACAAACAATAGTTCAAAACAGAGTGCAGATAATTCAAAAAGGCAACAGGGCAGAAAAGCACAGGCAAAGCAGGCAGAAACCAGGCAGAGAGTCAGAACCATTACACAGAAAACCAGCACGAGTGCTCAGAAATGCAGTGTGACATTCACAAGACTTCGCAATGAATGAGTGAATACACAGGGCTTATATAGGCAGAGTTACGAAGGGTAATGAGAAACAGCTGAAAGTAATCAGGCATAATGAGTCCGGGCAATGGGTTCTGGGAAATGCAGTCCATGATGAGATAAAGACATAAGGAGTGCACTCTGGTGGCTATTAAAAGGCACTCCGGCAGGCAGACGTGACATAAACGTACAAACCCGATTCCAAAAAAGTTGGGACACTGTACAAATTGTGAATAAAATAGGAATGCAATAATTTACAACTCTCATAAACTTATATTTTATTCACAATAGAATATAGATAACATATCAAATGTTGAAAGTGAGACATTTTGAAATGTCATGCCAAATATTGGCTCATTTTGGATTTCATGAGAGCTACACATTCCAAAAAAGTTGGGACAGGTAGCAATAAGAGGCCGGAAAAGTTAAATGTACATATAAGGAACAGCTGGAGGACCAATTTGCAACTTATTAGGTCAATTGGCAACATGATTGGGTATAAAAAGAGCCTCTCAGAGTGGCAGTGTCTCTCAGAAGTCAAGATGGGCAGAGGATCAACAATTCCCCCAATGCTGCAGCGAAAAATAGTGGAGCAATATCAGAAAGGAGTTTCTCAGAGAAAAATTGCAAAGAGTTTGAAGTTATCATCATCTACAGTGCATAAAATCATCCAAAGATTCAGAGAATCTGGAACAATCTCTGTCCGTAAGGGTCAAGGCCGGAAAACCATACTGGATGCCCGTGATCTTCGGGCCCTTAGACGGCACTGCATCACATACAGGAATGCTGCTGTAATGGAAATCACAACATGGGCTCAGGAATACTTCCAGAAAACATTGTCGGTGAACACAATCCACTGTGCCATTCGCCGTTGCCGGCTAAAACTCTATAGGTCAAAAAAGAAGCCATATCTAAACATGATCCAGAAGCGCAGGCGTTTTCTCTGGGACAAGGCTCATTTAAAATGAACTGTGGCAAAGTGGAAAACTGTTCTGTGGTCAGACGAATCAAAATTTGAAGTTCTTTTTGGAAAACTGGGACGCCATGTCATCCGGACTAAAGAGGACAAGGACAACCCAAGTTGTTATCAGCGCTCAGTTCAGAAGCCTGCATCTCTGATGGTATGGGGTTGCATGAGTGCGTGTGGCATGGGCAGCTTACACATCTGGAAAGGCACCATCAATGCTGAAAGGTATATCCAAGTTCTAGAACAACATATGCTCCCATCCAGACGTCGTCTCTTTCAGGGAATACCTTGCATTTTCCAACATGACAATGCCAGACCACATACTGCATCAATTGCAACATCATGGCTGCGTAGAAGAAGGATCCGGTTACTGAAATGGCCAGCCTGCAGTCCAGATCTTTCACCCATAGAAAACATTTGGCGCATCATAAAGAGGAAGATGCGACAAAGAAGACCTAAGACAGTTGAACAACTAGAAGCCTGTATTAGACAAGAATGGGACAACATTCCTATTCCTAAACTTGAGCAACTTGTCTCCTCAGTCTCCAGACGTTTGCAGACTGTTATAAAAAGAAGAGGGGATGCCACACAGTGGTAAACATGGCCTTGTCCCAACTTTTTTGAGATGTGTTGATGCCATGAAATTTAAAATCAACTTATTTTTCCCTTAAAATGATACATTTTCTCAGTTTAAACATTTGATATGTCATCTATGTTGTATTCTGAATAAAATATTGAAATTTGAAACTTCCACATCATTGCATTCTGTTTTTATTCACAATTTGTACAGTGTCCCAACTTTTTTGGAATCGGGTTTGTACATCAGACTCGTGACAACCAGCTACACTATATTGCCAAAAGTATTGGTACACCTGTACAAATCATTGAATTTAGATGTTTCACTTCCATGTATAAAATCAAGCACTAGGCATGCAGACGCTTCTACAAACATTTGTGAAAGAATGGGTCGCTCTCAGGAGCTCAGTGAATTCAAGCGTGGTACCGAGATAGGTTGCCACCTGTGCAATAAGTCCATTCCTGAAATTTCCTCACTACTAAATATTCCACGGTCAGCTGTTAGTGGTATTATAACAAAGTGGAAGCAATTGGGAACAACAGCAACTCAGCCACGAAGTGGTAGGCCACGTAAAATCACAAAGTGGGGTCAGCGCATGCTGAGGCGCACAGTGCGCAGAAGTCACCAACTTTCTGCCGAGTCAATAGCTACAGACCTCAAAACTTCATGTGGCCTTCAGATTAGCTCAAGAACAGTGCATAGAGAGCTTCATGGAATGGGTTTCCATGGCCGAGCAGCTGCATCCAAGCCTTACATCACCAAGTGCAATGCAAAGCATGGGATGCAGTGGTGTAAAGCACGCCGCCACTGGACTCTAGAGCAGTGGAGACGTGTTCTCTGGCGTGACCAATCACTCTTCTCTGTCTGGCAATCCGATGGATGAGTCTGGGTTTGGCGGTTGCCAGGAGACCGGTACTTGCCTGACTGCATTGTGCCAAGTGTAAAGTTTGGTGGAGGGGGGATTATGGTGTGGGGTTGTTTTTCAGGGGTTGGGCTTGGCCCCTTAGTTCCAGTGAAAGGAACTCTTAATGCTTCAGCATACCAAGACATTTTGGACAATTTCATGCTCCCAACTTTGTGGGAACAGTTTGGGGATGGCCTCTTCCTGTTCCAACATGACTGCGCACCAGTGCACAAAGCAAGATCCATAAAGACATGGATGAGCAAGTTTGGTGTGGAGGAACTTGACTGTCCTGACCTCAACCCGATAGAACACCTTTGGGATGAATTAGAGCGGAGACTGCGAGCCAGGCCTTCTCGTCCAACATCAGCGCCTGAACTCACAAATGCGCATCTAGAAGAATGGTCAAAAATTTCCATTAACACACTCCTAAACCTTGTGGAAAGCCTTCCTAGAAGAGTTGAAGCTGTTATAGCTGCAAAGGGTGGGCCAACTCCATATTAAACCCTACGGATTAAGAATGGGATGTCATTAAAGTTTATGTGCATGTAAAGGCAGACGTCCCAAAACTTTTGGCAATATAGTGTGTGTTTCACTTAAGACAACCAGTCGTATCTTCATTGATGCTTTCTGAGAATTGTACATTCTTGGTTAAAACAAAACCAACCAAATCTCAACTTTTGAACTTGTGAGTCACTGCGGCTCAGATTTATGTGATAGACAACACTATACAGTAGCCTAAATACAATATAGCTAGTTCCCTTTCAGTCAGTCACTACGCGTTACATCAGTGACTGACGGAATGGGGGGGTTTTGCATAGAAGCCAATCGCCTTCGAGTTCTACAAAACGAGCCAATGGCATGACAATGCCATGGGTCTGCGGAATTTGCATAGCGCAACTCCGCCCACCTCGTAGGTATATAAGGAGCTGCGAGTGCAATCTCGCATTATGTTGCTGCTTCGGAGCCGAGTGTTCACTTGCCTTCTGAGCTTTCTTCTCTTCAAGACTAACAACTCTCCAGAGTGTCGGTGCTATGGCGCGTTCCAGCGAGTTCTGCATTCCTGTCTGATCTGTGCAGTGATCCAGCACAGCGTGTGTGTTCTCCCTGTGCTCTTCGGCATTTCTGCAGAGTAAAACTCGTGTGTTTCTGGGTGCGGTCGGCTGGTTAGTCCGTCGGACGGGCATGATCGCTGTCTTGCGTGCTTGGGCCTTGTGCACACTGAGAGAGCGTTCATGGATGAGTCCTGAACCATCAACCATCGCAGTGTTGCGATCGAGACTCGATGACCTTCGTCTAGGAGGTAGAGTCCGGTAGAGTTAACGGTGTGGAATAATCCGACGAATCTTCCTCGGTCCACAACCCCCTCTAGCACATTGCAACCCGTGGTGTTGCCGGGTGAGGTCGCTGGTTCGTCCTGTGGTGGTCCCAGCGTCTCATTCGGAGCACCGGCGGATGACACCATGTCGATTGCCGCATCACAGGGTGGGCTGGATTCCTCCGGAGATGAGGATTCGGCTGTGCTGCCTCCCTCGGGAGTCCCAGCATTGCCCGAGTCTGATCCGGAGCTCACGGCCATGCTTTCCCGGGCAGCTGAGAGCACCGGGCTTGAGTGGAACCCTCCGCCATGTCCCGAGCGCTCGAGGCTGGACGATTGGTTCTTGGGGGCGGCCCGTGCTGACACCCGTCAAGGGCAATGCTGACCCTGCTTTAATGCAAGAGTTGCGTGCAGCAACCGACCTCGCCCTACGGGCGACGAAGGTTACTGCACGCCCTCTCGTTCAGGTGAATGTCCACTTGCGTGGTCCAGGAACATCATTTATGGCTCAACCTGGCAGAAAGAAAGAAAGATCTTTCCCGTGCAGAGGATCTCTTTTCTCGGTCACCATGTACACGCAGCTTACGAGCGAGTGCGCACAGTCACTGCTGACTTACCTTCGTCAATTCGAGGGCAAGAGTGCGGTACCACTGAAGTTATTTCAGAGGCTCCTGGGGCATATGGCTTCCGCAGCGGCAGTCACACCACTCGGACTGCTTCATATGAGACCGCTTCAGCACTGGCTTTGCGATCGTGTCCCAAGATGGGCATGGCAACAAGGCACACTCCGGGTCCCAGTCACTCGGGCCTGCCGTCAAACCTTCACCCCGTGGTCGAACCTCACCTTTCTACACACTGGAGTACCCTTAGAACAAGTTTCCAGGCATGTTGTTGTATCAACAGATGCCTCTGCCACGGGCTGCGGTGCCATGTGCAATGGACATGCTGCCGCGGGCTCCTGGAAAGGACCCCAGCGCCTATGGCATGTCAATTGCCTCGAGTTGCTGGCCGTATGTCTAGCCCTGCACCGCTTCTGAGCCCTGCTGAAGGACAAACATGTACTGGTCCGTTCAGACAACACGGCGACAGTAGCATACATCAACCACCAGGGTGGTCTACGCTCCCGCCGGATGTCGCAACTCGCCCGCCATCTCCTATTATGGAGTCAGAAGCATCTGAGGTCGCTTCGCGCCATTCACATCCCAGGAGATCTGAATCGTGCAGCCGACGACCTCTCTTGATTTCAGCCACTTCCGGGGGAATGGAGACTCCATCCCCAGACGGTTCAGCTGATTTGGGAACAGTTCGGCGACACACAGGTAGATCTGTTTGCCTCCCAAGACTCTTCCCATTGCCGCTGGTTTTATTCCCTGACCGAGGGGAGCCTCGGCACGGATGCACTAGCGCACAGCTGGCCGCGGGGCCTACGCAAGTATGCATTTCCCCCAGTGAGCCTTCTCGCACAGGTCCTGTGCAAGATCAGGAAGGACGAGGAGCAGGTCCTTTTGGTCGCCCCATATTGGCCCGGCCGTACCTGGGTCTCCGAACTCGTACTCCTCGCGACAGCCCCTCCCTGGCCTAGCCCTCCTTTCTCAGAGACGGGGCACCCTCTGGCACCTGTGTCCTGACCTGTGGAACCTACACGTGTGGGTCCTGGACGGGACGTGGAAGGTTTGAGTACCCTACCACCACGGGTGGTGGCTACCATTACTTCCGCTAGGGCTTTGTCCACGAGACAAGCCTATGTGTTGAAGTGGAACCTCTTCGTCACCTGGTGCTCTTCTCACTGTGAAGACCCCAGGAAATGCCCTAATGGGTCCGTGCTCTCCTTCCTCCAAGAAGGGTTGGATCGAAGGCTGTCTCCTTCCACCCTTAAGGTTTACGTGGCCGCGATATCTGCGCACCATGACCTTGTGGAGTCAAAAACGGTAGGACAGCACGACCTGGTCAGCAGGTTCCTTAGTGGAGCGAGGAGGATAAACTGACCTCGCCCTCTACAGATGCCCTTTTGGGACCTCGCAGTGGTTCTATCTGCCCTGCAGAGAGCTCCCTTTGAGCCACTGCAGTCCATTGAGCTTATGTTCCTTTCTATGAAGGCGGCACTCTTGATTGCTTTGGCTTCCATCAAGAGGGTAGGGGACCTGCAGGCATTTTCGGTTGACGAAGCGTGTCTGGAATTTGGGCCGGCTAACTCTCACGTGATCCTGAGATACGTGCCCCAGGTTCCCACCACTCCTTTCAGAGATCAGGTGGTGAACCTGCAAGAGCTGCCCCTGGAGGAGGCAGACCCAGCTTTGGCACTGATCTGTCCAGTACGCGCCCTTCGCACTTACGCAGACAACACGCAGTGTTTCAGGACCTCAGACCAGCTCTTTGTCTGTTACGGAGGGCAGCAGAAAGGAAAGGCTCTCTCCAAGCAGAGGTTGTCTCACTGGATAGTGGACGCCATTGTCCTGGCATATCAGGTTCAGGGCCTGCCATGCCCCCCTAGGGTTAAAGGCACACCTCGTTGGTGCTAATCTTACAGCAGGGAGCTCAGGTCAGCGCAGGACGCTGGAAGACAGCCGTTGTGGCGAGATTAGATTGGGGACCCCCGTTCTGTCAGTCACTGACGTAACGCGTAGTGACTGACTGAAAGGGAAGGTGTCGGTTACGTATGTAACCCTCGTTCCCTGAAGGAGGGAACAGAGACGTTACGTCCTCCTGCCACAACCGCTGTACCACTGGTACGGCCGGGGTGCTCAGCCTTGGCTCCTCAGCAGGTAACATGATGCGAGATTGCACGCGCAGCTCCTTATATACCAACGAGGTGGGGCGGAGTTGCGCTGTGCAAATTCCGCAGACCCATGGCATTGTCATGCCATTGGCTCGTTTTGTAGAACTCGAAGGCGATTGGCTTCTAAGCGAAACCCCCCCATTCCGTCAGTCACTGGCGTAACGTCTCCGTTCCCTCCTTCAGGGAACGAGGGTTCCCTTTCAGTCAGTACACTACGAGTTACATCAGTTACTGACGAAATGGGGGTTTCGCTTAGAAGCCAATCGCCTTTGAGCTCTACAAAACGAGCCAATGGCATGAAGATGCCATGGGTCTGCGGAATTTGCATAACGCAACCCCGCCCCACCGCATGGGTATAAAGGGCGTTGCGTGGCAATCTCGCATTATGTTTCTGCTTCAGAGCCGAGTGTTACTGCCTGAGCGGGCCAGCCTGGCTCAACCTGGTTGATGTGGGAGAATCTGAGCGAACCCGTTTCCTCAAATCTCCCATTTCCCAGGATGGGCTATTCGGTGGGGCGGTCCAGGACTTCGCCCAACAGTTCTCGACCGCTCAGAAACAGACTGAGGCGATCAAACATATTCTGCCCCGGCGGCCTGCTGCTGCCTCCACCCAGCCGCCGGCTCAGAGGCCTCAGTCTGCTCCCCGCTGAGGCCGCCCTCCTGCAGCTCCCGCCCCTCCCGCTCAGCCCCAGCAGCAGCCTTCACCCGGGCCGAGGCGTGGAGGACGCCGCAGGAAGGCAGCCCCGCCCGTCCCAGCCCCCCAGCCTGCTAAACGGCAGTCTAAGCGGCAGTCCTGAGACGGGCGGCTCGGAGGTGAACTCGGTTCTTTCCCAGGAGATGGTAGCAGGGCCACTCCTTCCCCCGCTGGAGGGCCGGGGGAGAATCCTTGTAAAGAAAGAACTGACATTTTCGGGCGCGGCTGGCAGTGTGCGACGTCAAGCAGCCTCGCCACTCACGGCCCCCTCTGTCGCCAGCCCCCTGGCAGACGAGACCCCCGTGGAACGCTGGTCCTTCCCTGGTCTCCTCTGTCGGGGCGTGGAATTCGACCCCGCCCACACCTCGGGACGCTCCCACGCCTCCCATGTCTGGGCCGGTCATTCCACCTCGCTGCCCCATCGGGGGTACGCCTGTGGTCCGCATGACCCCGCTGGTACAGTTTCTGGGAGCCTGGCTAGCGCTTCCCAATCTGTCCAGCTGGCTTGCTCGCACCATCAGGTTCGGCTATGAGATTCAGTTCGCACAGTCTCCTCCCCGCTTTCGGGGAGTCCGCTATACCATGGTGGGTGGCAATGCCCCTATCATGCGTGGGAAGGTCGCCACCCTACTGGCGAAGGGTGCGGTTGAGATCGTCCCTCCAGCCGAGATGGAGACCGGCTTCTACAGCCCTTACTTCATTGTACCCAAGAAAACCGGTGGGTTACGGCCAATCCTGGACCTGCGCATCTTGAACCGAACCCTTCACAGGCTTCCATTCAGGATGTTGACAGCCAAAAATCCATTGGATTGGTTTGCAGCGATCGACCTGAAGGACGCGTACATTCATGTCTCCATTCTTCCTCGACACAGACCGTTTCTACGGTTTGCCTTCGAGGGGCAGGCATATCAGTACACGGTTCTCCCATTCGGGCTAGCCCTGTCCCCTCGCGTCTTTACGAAGGTCGTCGAGGCAGCCCTTGTGCCGCTCAGGCAACACAGGGTTCGCATCCTGAACTATCTCGACGACTGGCTGATTCTAGGCCACTCTCGGGATCAGGTTTGCGAACACAGGGACCTGGTGCTTCAGCACCTCGCCCGTCTGGGCCTTCGGGTCAACTGGGAAAAGAGCAAACTCTCCCCAGTGCAGAGGATCTCTTTTCTCGGTATGGAAATCGACTCGGTCGCCATGTACGCGCAGCTTACGAGCGAGCGCGCGCAGTCACTGCTGACTTGTCTTCGCCAGTTCGAGGGCAAGAGTGCGGTTCCACTGAAATATTTTCAGAGGCTCCTGGGGCATATGGCATCCGCAGCCGCGGTAACGCCGCTCGGTTTGCTTCATATGAGACCGCTTCAGCACTGGCTTCGCGATCGAGTCCCGAGATGGGCATGGCAACAGACCTTCACCCCGTGGGCGAACCTCAGTTTTCTACGGGCAGTAGTTCCCCTAGAACAAGTTTCCAGGCATGTTGTTGTATCAACAGATGCCTCTGCCACGGGCTGGGGTGCCATGTGCAATGGACATGCTGCCGCGGGCTCCTGGAGAGGACCCCAGTGCCTATGGCATGTCAATTGCCTCGAGTTGCTGGCCGTACGTCTTGCCCTGCACCGCTTCCGAGCCCTGCTCAAGGACAAGCACGTACTGGTCCATTCAGACAGCACGGCGACAGTAGCGTACATCAACCGACAAGGTGGTCTACGCTCCCGCCGGATGTCGCAACTCGCCCGCCATCTCCTCCTATGGAGTCAGAAGCATCTGAGGTCGCTTCGTGCCGTTCACATCCCGGGAGAACTGAATCGTGCAGCCGATGAGCTGTCACGGTTTCAGCTGCTTCCGGGGAAATGGAGACTCCATCCCCAGGCGGTTCAGCTGATTTGGGAACAGTTTGGCGACGCACAGATAGATCTGTTTGCCTCCCACGACTCTTCCCATTGCCGCTGGTATTATTCCCTGACCGAGGGGACCCTCGGCACGGATACACTAGCGCACAGCTGGCCGCGGGGCCCACGCAAGTATGCGTTTCCCCCAGTGAGCCTTCTCGCACAGGTTCTGTGCAAGATCAGGGAGGACAGGGAGCAGGTCCTTTTGGTCGCCCCATATTGGCCCGGCCGGACCTGGTTCTCAGAACTCATACTCCTTGCGACAGCCCCTCCCTGGTCGATCCCTCTGAGGAAGGACCTCCTTACTCAGAGACGGGGCACCGTATGGCACCCACGTCCCGACCTTTGGAACCTACACGTGTGGGACCTGGACGGGACGCGGTAGGTTTGAGTACCCTGCCACCTCAGGTGGCGGCTACCATCACTTCCGCTAGGGCCTTGTCCATGAGACAGGCCTATGCGTTGAAGTGGAACCTCTTCGTCACCTGGTGCTCTTCTCGCCGAGAAGACCCCACGAAATGCTCAATCGGGTCTGTGCTTTCCTTCCTCCAAGAAGGGTTGGAGCGAAGGCTGTCTCCCTCCACCCTGAAGGTCTATGTGGCCACGATTTTGGCTCATCATGACCTGGTGGATTCAAAAACGGTAGGTCAGCACGACCTGGTCAGCAGGTTCCTTAGAGGAGCAAGGAGATTAAATCCTCCTCGTCCTCCTCAAATACCCTCTTGGGATCTTGCAGTGGTTTTATCTGCCCTGCAGAAAGCTCCCTTTGAGCCTCTGCAGTCTGTGGAGCTGAAGTTCCATCAAGAGGGTAGGGGACCTGCAGGCATTTTCGGTTGACGAAGCGTGCCTGGAATTCGGGCCGGCCAATTCTCACGTGATCCTGAGACCCCGGCCTGGATACGTGCCCAAGGTTCCCACCACTCCCTTCAGGGATCAGGTGGTGAACCTGCAAGCGCTGCCTGTGGAGGAGGCAGACCCAGCCTTGGAACTGCTCTGTCCAGTACGCGCCCTTTGCGCTTATGTAGACCGGACGCAGTGTTTCAGGACCTCAGACCAGCTCTTTGTCTGTTACGGAGGGCAGCAGAAAGGGAAGGCTCTCTCCAAGCAGAGGTTGTCTCACTGGATAGTGTACGCCATTGTCCTGGCATATCAGGTTCAGGGCATGCCATGCCCCCTTGGGGTTAGAGCACACTCCACTAGGAGTGTTGCTTCCTCTTGGGCTTTAGCGCGTGGCGCCTCGCTGACAGACATTTGTAGAGCTGCAGGCTGGGCGACACCCAACACATTCGCAAGATTTTATAATCTCCAAGTGGAGCCCGCTCGTGTACTCGCCCCAAGCGGCCAGTAACTGGACAGGCTCAGGTGTCTTCGCTTGCTGCGCCATTCCACTCCACGGACTGGATGCGTGCGCATTCTCTCTCAGGTGAGCTTCCCAGTAAGCTTCCCCTGAGCTCCTCCAGCACTGCTGATGTCGACACCAGAGTGCATGCCCGATTGGTCAGCCCTCGTTTTCGGCTAGGTGCCTCCGTGTGCATGGTTCCCCCGTTGGGCAACCCCCACATGTGTATTTCCACGTTAAGTCTCTCTGAGCACGTGTCTTCCCTTGGCAAGACACCCTTGCCACACCTGGGGTTGAAAATTTTTTCCACCTGCGGCTGGATACCCCAGAGTGCTCCATATGCAGTCCCTACGGGGGTCATATGTGTATTCTTAAAGTCCTCCCTTCGGGCAGGCATTGTGTTGCATTTCTCCACGTGGGATATGCTTCCCAGTGTACCTTGGTATCAGCGTTGAGCCTAGCCCCTCGTTCGTGCTAAGACTCATGGCAGGGAGCCCTGGTCAGCGCAGGACGCTGGAAGACAGCCGTCGTGGCGAGATTGTATTGGGACCCCCATTTCGTCAGTAACTGACGTAACTCGTAGTGTACTGACTGAAAGGGAACGTCTCAGTTACGTATGTAACCCTCGTTCCCTGAAGGAAAGGAACGGAGACGTTACGTCCCCATGCCACTTCCGCTGTACCGCTGGAACGGCCGGACGCTCATGCCTCGGCTCTTCAGCAGGTAACATAATGCGAGATTGCCACGCAACGCCCTTTATACCCATGCGGCGGGGCGGGGTTGCGTTATGCAAATTCCGCAGACCCATGGCATCTTCATGCCATTGGCTCGTTTTGTAGAGCTCAAAGGTGATTGGCTTCTAAGCGAAACCCCCATTTCGTCAGTAACTGACGTAACGTCTCCGTTCCCTTCCTTCAGGGAACGAGGGTTACATACGTAACCTAGACGTTACATATGTAACCGAGACGATCTAAAATCCAGAGGATCACTCGCAACAATCATTTCGCCCCACACCAAGGGTACGTTTACATGACAATGATGCATTAAAAACAGAAACGTTTTTTCTTTGTACAGATGACAACGTTATCAAAAAGATCCCCGTTCACACCGATCCACGAAAACGACTAAAAACGCTGTATTATGCATGCCAGGCCAGCAGTTAAAAATTTCACTTAATATTGATATACACCATTAATTCTGAAGAATGAATTGCGCTTTTCTATATGTCATTTCAAAGTGTCCATGTCTGTCATGATGCCAGATACATTTTTTAAATCAACCTTGTTGCTGATTTAAAGATGTTTCAAATGGGTTCGATGCGTTTTGTGGTCTGCAATAATCTCATTACTTAACATTAATTAATGCGTTAACTAAGATTAACTAACAATGAGCAATACGTTTGTTATAGTATGTGTTAATCTTTGTTAACGTTAATTAATATAAAACTGCAACTGTTTATCGTTAGTTCATGTCAGCTCAGGTCCATTAAATAATATTAATAGATACAACATTTGATTTTAATAATGTATTAGTAGGCCTAAATATTCAAATTTGCATGAACTAATTAATAAATGATTTAGAAGTGTTTTTCATTAATGTTAACAAATGGAATCTTGTTGTCATGGTTATGCTCTGTTTAGTTTGATTTTCATGGACTCTTAGTTTGTCTTTCATTAGTTGTCATAATCAGTTTTTGTTTAATAAATTTGTTTGTTATTTAAACTGTTTCTGAACTCTTCATTTTCATTGGACTAAAATGTTACACTTGTAAAGTGTTACTGACAAGATGTTTTGATCAGTCAAGATGATCTATTATATTATAAACAAATTATAATTAAATATATATTATATTATAAACTTTTTTCCCATTTAACACAGTTAAACGAGTTAAATTTTTCATGTAAAACTGTAAAATCTCTTGAGTCTGAGCCACATATGAATCAAAGACCAACAGTGCATCATGTGGGTTGCTTTTCTTGACTCTACAGAAGAGAAATCCAGGTGAGCAATATCTCGAAGCAGAGGTTTTTCTCCAAACAGACAGAATGAGTGCAGATGCTCGCGATCAGCCGGGCCGGGCCGTGACAGCTGATACTGACGGAAGCCGGCGCTCGGGCGGCGCTTAAGAGCTGGCCGGCGCGTGCCGCTGAAGGGAAGCTGCCACTCACCATCAGACACCTGCAGGCGGCCCTGTTCTACCTGACATCCCTCTGCAGATGGGCCGGTCCCTCAGGTGGAGGCGGCCAAACACTCGCCATTAATCATTGCATAAACCCTGCCCAGAGGGAGAACCCGAGGTTAGCCATCATTTGGAGCTAAATTGAGTGAAAAATAGCTCTGGCAATGGGACGACTGTGTCACCGTCCCCTGAGGGCCCCCGCCAAGTGTGAAAACAGCTCTATCCAAGCAGCTAAGTAATCTGTCAGTTAGTTAAAGACATCATAATTCATTTAGCCTAATAAAGCCAAGAGTGATCACAGACGTGTCTGTTTGCTCGCGGATTTTGCTGCATTTATCTTCTTTATTTTCCTACATGCCCTTTGACAGAACTCTTCCTCGGATGCTTAATCTCAAATGATATATGACTTTCCATCTAAAGGATTGTGTATGTAAACAACTGGCCTGGTGATTAGAAAGCAAAATAAAAAATAATAATTGGTTACACTTTATTTTAAGGTGCAATTACACATTTAAGTACTGAGTAATATTTATTAACTATAGGGTTTCGATTAGGATGAGGTTTGGTTGCGTGCAATTGTGCATAGTTTATAGTTATTACTATAGAAACTATATGTAACACATGTAACAAGGACACTGTGAAATAAAGTGCAACGTTTTCTTAAATTAATACTGTTGTGCACAACAACATGACCTTTTAAGGTTAAAATGTGTATAAAGGTAGGGTGTACATGGTCATAATTTCTCTTATTTTATTTTTAATATATTTTTAACCATTATTAATCACCTTTAATTCATTTTAAATGTTAATTTTCAAATAAAAATGTTTCATGTAGTCTCACAAATTATATTTCAATACTTTGTGTAGTTGGCATGTTCTGTCGTATGGAATGGTATACTCCATTAAAAGATAGTTTTACAAGCATTTTGCTGATGTAAAATTACAGCATGACTGCAAGTCTGATATGGGTTTTATGCAGCAGTTCTAAGTAACAGTTAAAAGTAATTAATATTGAGTAATTGAGCAAAATCCACTAGTTAGTATATAGCCTATATTTCCTCGAAGTATATTTCTGCTAAATCATCAAGTTTTGAGTCACCAAGCAACACACAAACATAGGCTCTGTTTACACCTGGTATTAAGATGCATTCTGGTCGATTGGACGCTAAATACAGGTGTAAATGGGGTCTAAACTGCTTTGAGCTTGTCCACTTTCGACCACTTCCAGAGGTAGTGGAAAACACATTCAACCGGATTGCTTTCGAAGTGTAAACGCTCATGTGGTCGAATGCGTTCGAACAGCCTCTAAAAGACCGTCTACTCTCCACCTACTGACCTAACGCGTGAACATTATAGGAAGCGCGCTAGACAGACAGGGTTTAAACTTTGACGCCGGGAGACCCAAGTTTGGTTTGAAGATGAAAAGCGTCCCAAGCACAATGTTCTCACACCATTCCTGATTTCTAACACACACTCACAGCGTTCGGCTGGTCTTGTGTATGTCAGAGCAGAAAGTAAAGCTGATTCTCTCCGTATGTTTTTCTGTCGTCTGTGCGCATTCATATGTAAATTGATGTAATATGTTCATATGTAAATTGCACAAGCTTATTTTGTCCATTAGACCAAAAGATCTGAAAAAGCCCATACATTTACCCATCCATAGCCCCTCCCCTCGAAGAAATCAGGACAGAAGTGGTTGAAAGTGGACCAAAGAGACGGATTAAAACACCAGGTGTAAACGGGAATGTGTCTCCCTCGTCTACTTGTGATCCGATCGACCAAAACACATCTTAATACCAGGTGTAAACAAGGGCTGAGACTGGAACAGACTGTATGAGTGGAGAGTCTAGAGCATCATGAACTCAGACAGGCACAAACGTCCCAGCGCTTTTATACTCTGAACGAGCACATGATGCCACGCAGCCAATCAGAACTGAGGGCCGGAACTGTTGTTTAATTCACGGTCTAGTACAGTGTTTAGTTGCTTTTATAAAACAATGAATTCATAACAAAATATTAAAGACAAACATTTTCATTAAATGTCAGTTTATTAAGCTAATTCATGAAGAGCCATCTGCACTGACACAGTGTTGTTGTAGTGAGCGAGAGCATGAGAAGGCAGGCAGAGACGAGGATCTGTGCATAGGTTTAATGAAAAAGAACAAAACAACAACTAGGAACATGGAGAAAATCTGTAACATCAAACAACGACTGAGCAAGGACTAACAAGACACAGCTGGGAACAATCAGACTAATCAACATGAAAAACTGGGACAGGAAACAGGAACACAACCTTCAACATAAAAGTCCCAATACGACACATGGAACAGTTGTCACTAAATTAAAACTAAAACTATTAAAGGCACAATATGTAAGATTTTTTTATTAAAATATCCAAAATCCACTAGAACAGTGTTATATATTTAGTTGACTTGCGTACTTACATTATCCCAAATGTTTCCAAGAATGTTTAAATCCAGAGAAATAAGCGATTTTATCCAGGACACGGACTGTCAATGACATCATACCCGCGTTACCCTCAATTTCCAGTTTTATTTTGTAGAAACCATGGAAACACCAAAGACGCTTTAATATATGATGTGTTTTATTAGACAGGTGAGCAACTGTTTGGATCATTCATGGACAGAAAACTAATCATTGTTCTACAGCTCAACACAGTTAGTCTTATTGTTTAAATCTTTACCGCGAGTACCATGTTTTACCATGCCTAATATGAATCTCTTACTGCAGTGTGAACAAGTGTCTTATAGTAGCGCCGAGTGAACGCACAGAGTAGCATTATAACATAACTTTAACACACTCAAATGTGTGTAATATGATAAAACAGCGCTGCGTTACCACACACACACATGAGCAGAAGAAGTGGAAGCGCTCGTCTGCGGCAGAATAAAAGCTCCGCCAAATCCAGTCGTCATCAAGCCACGCCTTTGTTTTGAATAAGCGACGAAAAATTACATATTGTGCCTTTAAAGGTGTTTTCTGTAATTGAAATAAAATAAAAATATTTTATTAAAAATCTTAAAAACTAACTTAAAAAAATAAGTTTAAGTTGAAGTACTAAAATTTTAATTTAAATGAAAAAAATTAAGCTAAATTGAAATTAAAAAACAAAATTAAATAAAAAAGACAAACGCACATAACAAAATGATTACAATTTAAACTAAATTTAAGTTTAAATTTTATTTATTAATATTTTGAATGCTTTTATTTTCATATAATACTTTTAAAATAATACTAGGTAACACTTTATTTTGATGGTCCACTTTAGACATTCTGTTGACTATAAGTACCTTTTCAACTACATGTCAACTAATTCTACTAACCCTATTAGTCTACTAATACTCACACTTACACGTGTCTTCCTTACACGTTACATGTAGTTACTATAGAAATTACTATAAATTGTGCATAATTACATGCAACTAACCAAACCCTAATCCTACATGTAGTTAATTAATATTACTCAGTACTTAAATGTATAATTACACTGTAACACGGATACCTTAAAATAAAGTCTAACCAAATACTCTAATGAGAGTTAGTTGACAGTTGCAAAGTTACTCATAGAATGTCTAAAGTGGACCACTGAAAATAAAGTGTAACCTAATTCGTAAAATAAAATAACAGAATGTTGCTATGCAACAAAAGTAACATCCACTAAATGTGTCACGAACTGCACTGCAAGGTTGAGGATCCAAATGCAGCCAAAATCATAATTCAAGTAACATCTCTGTTATAGTTTCAGATTGTATAACATGACTCAAGCCAAGCTGATGTTGATGACTTGAATTGAGTTGAAGTAGGCCTATACTGTAAGTATGTCATTTTCTATTCTCTGTCTTCTTCTTTGGTGTTTCCAAACGCTCTAAAGAGGCTGTCATGATTCCGCCCGCTGTCACCTTCACGTGCTCCTCAGGGGAACTGAGCCCAGGCTGTTCTCCATGCAAGCGGATTAGGGGAAGCAGGAGCGGAGCTGTCTGGAAACATGATTTATGACTGTGGGGACTGGGCCGCTCAATGGCAGAGCCGGCTGTATTGACACTTTAGTTATTGTCAACAGTGACAACACCATGAGCCCCGGGGCAAGTTCTACCAACCCTTTACAATCTCCAACATCAGTGCCACTGAATAACCATTCAGATCATCTGACAGTCTTCTGAAGAGACCATGTAAACATTAACATATGTAAACTATGTAAACATTAACATAAACTGTTTTAGGGTTTGTTTGTTTTTTGATTTGCTATTAATTATTAATCGGAAAGACAAAGAAAGTATTGTTCCTTTTTAAAGCTTATAGTAAAAAAAAATATGTATTAGCTTCTATCTATCTATCTATCTATCTATCAGAGAAACATTTTATCTCCCACAGGTTATACTTTGTTTCAATATAATTACATGATAGTTACAGTGTAATTACACAAGCAAGTACTGCGTGAAATGAATTAACAACATATACTTACTATCTATTTATGGTTAGGGTTATTTGCTTGTAATTAGGCATAATTTACTGTTATGGTAAACATACATGTAACATGTAACAAGGACACTTTAAATTAAACTCTTTCATAGCTCTGGAGGCTTAAGAACGCTGGATTAAAGCGCTAGCTAACATGAGATGTAGGTTAGGGCCGTCTTCCATTTTTTCTGTGGCGTTTATTATGTGTCAGTCTGATTCTATTTGAGCACTTAGTGACAATAGAAGGTCACCGTTTCCCTCTCTGATCTCAGAGCTTCTATTGTGGCTGCGAGTGTAATTAATAGGCTGTGGAAGATGAGCGTGGCCTTTGTTTGTGTTCTGTGGGTTTGTTCTCACTCCCCCATAGTCAAGGGCACAACATGGGTGCTCATCTATCAAACGGGGCATTCCTTTACCTGCCCGCCTTTGATGGCCATCTAAAGAGACAGCTCACGAGTCAATTTATCAGCCGTGGCATGCGCTGACCCCACCTTGCTGAGTTGTAGTAAGCCTACAACCCCGCCAGTCGTCTTGTGGAATAATTATTAATCCGGCCGGATTGTGCTCTGGCTTTATGGTTATGCGAGGTCATTTTAATGAGGTCATTCACAGGGGACACAGTGGGAATGGGATAAACTTCTCAGTTTCAGGCAAAAGACGGAGGATTCGGGACTGTCTGCGGTGTGAAAAATAAAACAAGGCCACTTTGATCCCACCAGTGGTCGTCCTACAATATGGTCAGAGTGCGCTTTTCAGAATCAAAGCCATCTAGTCTAAAGAATGACGCAGGACAACAGTGAACAGAAATGATTGACATGTCATTGCATTTGGTTCGATAATCCACTTTAGACAAGTAACTTTGCAACTACATATTAGTAGTAGAATATTAGTAGTATTAGTAGAATGTTAGGGTTAGAATAAGTTGACATGTAGTTGCAAAGTTACTTATAGTCAGTGAATGTCTGTTAAGGAGCATCAAAATAAAGAGTTATCAGATATTAAGCAGACAGTCTACTAATACTCTAATGTGAGTTAGTTGACATTTTTTTTCCATGATTCTTTGATTAATAGAAAAGTGCAATTATATTTGCAATTATAAATGTCTTTAATGTCATTTTTGTTCAATGTAATGCCTCCTTGCTGAATAAACAGATTCATTTCTTTAAAAAAAAAAAATCTAATTGCACTAAAAAAATTTCAAGATTTATGCATTTCAATTAGTAAAAATCCATTAAATTTAATTGAATAATCCTTACATATTATTCATATTATGAATTAAGAATTTTAAATGAGTAAAAAAAATAGAGCTTAATAAAACATTTTGTATAAATCTTAATCGAACAAGGGAATGGACCATTTAGTTTATGTGATTCGTATTTATAAATGTAAAAAAAAAAAAAAGAAAATATGCTTAAATTTAAGTTTTTATTATTATAAAATTGTATTATATATTATTTTATTATTTATAAATTTAAGATTTATACAAAATGTTTTATTCGTTTTTTAACTAATAAAATAATTTAAAATTCTTAATTCATATAAATAATATGTAAGGAATATTTAAAATGTGTAAATCTTAAAAAAGGCTTCTTTTTATTATTATTTTTAGTTTGTCCCCAGACTTTTGAATAGTAGTGTGTGGATATATATATATAACATTAGTTAGTTACTTTAGTTGACACAAACTAACAATAATAAGCGTTTATTAATCTTAATGTTAATTTCAACATTTACTAATACATTATTCAAATCATAAGTTGTATCTGTTAATATTATTTAATGGACCTGAGCTGACTAACAATGAACAGCTGTATTTTTATTAACTAACAGGTAACACTTTATTTTAGTGTCCTTATTACACATGTAATATGGTAAGTTATGCATAATTACTTGCAACTAACCTTCAACCAAATTGTACCCTAACCCTATAGTAAGTGCATGTAGTTAATTATTATTATTCAGTATTTAAATGTATAATTACACTGTAACAATGACACCTTAAATTAAAAAAAAAGTGTAACCAACTAACATTAACAATGATGAATAAACACTGTAACAAATCATCATTAGTTAACGTCACTAATAGGATCTTATAGTGTAAAGTGTTACTAATGACATTAATCTTTGGTGTCACTGTACTCACACTTAAAAAATACATCCTGAAGCTCTGCTCTACTTGTGTAAAGAGCGCCAGAGCAACACAACCTGGGAACGGGCGGATGAAGTGCGCACATGCCCCTCATAAACGCTCTATCGCTGAAAAACAAGCCAATTTATGCTGCTTCTCATTGTGATCTGAGGAGGCTTTGTCTGCCACTTCACAAGGCATATTCTAAAGATGTTTAGGCTCTGGAGAGCATAAATCAGGACCTGGTCTTTGCCGTCTCTTTAAGAGCCCGCTCTATATCATATTCGCTGAGGGCCCGGGGCCACTGAATGGTCAGTCTACGCGGCCGACACTAGCGGGTGGTCTGCCACATAAGGGTTAAATATGGTTCAATCCACAGAGCTCTCAAAGCCAGCTGTTGTTAAAAAAGTAAGTTATGTTGGCTCTACATCTCATCTTGCAGTCAGAAAATGACAAGTGGCAAGGGAACGCATTGCTGTCCTGAAATTGAACTTCATGCATGAGTGCGAAATGTCGCCATCTCTCTGTTTCTGCCAAATTTATGAAGCACCTTTCCAAAGCACAGAGTCAATGTAGCCTTTAAAAGTGCTAGATTTTAATAATGATGTCTCATATAGGCATCTCATAAACATCACACTTCTGAGGTTCACTTTGCTAACATGAGTTGACTACATGAACTAACATTGGTAACACTTTATAATAAATATAGTAATAAAGTGCGGTTTATTTTACAGTGTGTTACACGTTACCTGTAGTTTCTATAGTAATTACTATAAATTATGCTTACTTACATGCAACTAACCCTAAAACACACCCTAACCCTATAGTAAGTAGTTCATTATTATTACTCAGTACTTAAATGTATAATTACAATTTAACAAAGGCACCTTAAAATAAAGTGTAACATAAAGTGCTTACCACAAATCCTTTGCAGTTAATCCATAGTTTATTTATTTTTATCTCTATATTGTTAATATAATAATAGGCAATAAACAAATAGTGTGTTTTTCATTCATTGCCACTTAAAATTATTATTGTTTAATTAGCTCATAAAAATAGTTGGTTACACTTTAATTTAAGGTGTCTTTGTTACAGTGTAATTATGCATTTAAGTACTGAGTAATATTAAGTACTTACTATAGGGTTAGGATGAGGGTTAGGGTTAGTAGCATGTAATTATGCGTAATTTATAGTTATTACTCTAGTAACTACATGTAACATATGTAACAATGACACTGTAAAATAAAGCGTTACCAAATAGTTAGATAATGTTTTTATGCTTTGTTAACAAGTTATTAACCATACAAGTAATGCACAGTATTTTAAACCAGTAGTGAAGGAGTTGTAATTATGTCACAGAACATCAGAAGATGTGGTTACACTTTATTTTAAGGTGTCAGTATTACAGTGTAATTATATATTTAAGTACTGAGTAATATTAAGTAACTACATGTACTTACTATAGGATTAGGGTTTGATTTAGGGTTAGTTGCATGTAATTATGCATAATTTACTGTAATTACTATGGTAAGTACATATAACATATGTAACAAGGACACTGTAAAATAAAGTGTTACCAGTTTCATTAAGTGTTTTAAAACAATCATTATTTAATCATTATAAAATAATAGGTTTCCATGTTTAATTATTAGACATAATATATATATATATATATATATATATATATATATATATAATGATATATACACACACACATAAGGTTGGATGAAGCTTGAACGATTAAAAAATATTTAGTAACACTTTTTTTTATGTTCCCTTTTTGACATTCTATAAGTAACGTTGCAACTACATGTCAACTAGCAGCCATTAGTTTAGTTTATCTGTAAAAAAAATAATAATAACATGATAAAAGTATCTGTCTTGGTAATGGTAATCTGTCTGTTAAACTCAGGTCACAACGAGGGTAATGTTCGTGTAATATTAGTGTTGTATAATGTGTGATGTATGTTGTTTTGGAATGCTTTTTTTTTTTTTTTTTTTTTGTATGGATGAAATATAATTGAACAGTGATTGTTGTATGTTTGACCTGTTCTCTTCATTGCCTAAGACAAATTTCTCCTAAGGGAGATAATATACAGAATAATGTTAATAATAACAGAGTATTAGTAGACTGTCTGCTTAATATCTGCTAACTCTTTATTTTGATGCTCCTCAACAGACATTCTACTGACTATAAGTAACTTTATGTCAATTTATTCTACTATCCCTGACCTAACAGTCTACTAATACTCTAATTTTAATGTAGGGCGGGGCTTGATTTTGTCTGTGGGGAATTGATTGGATGGTTGTGGTTTGCTATTGGTGAATCTCATGTGAGTGACAGGTTGCCCCGCCCTCGTCATCAGAGAAGAGAGGAGATGCTGCAAGAGGGAGGGGAAGTTATTCTGATTCAATATTATGAGGGCACATTAATAAAAAAAAAATATATGATGTGCACGGGTAAATCCTTTATAATAAACACTGCATATTCCATAACTTTAAGTGACTTTAAGTGTAATATTAACCTTAATAAATGAACAACCTAGACTAATAAATGCTGTAACAATTATCAGTGCATGCTATCCAATGCATGTTAACAAGTTGAACCTTATTGTGAAGCGTCACTGTTTTTTTGCATCTCTCTATGCGTGTGCAGGGAGCTGTGTGAAATCAGTGGTCAACAGGCAGTTTCCCTCCGAAGCACTGCTTCTATTGTCAAACCGACCCCATTGATCACCCTGACAAAGTGTCTAATGGCTGTTCCCACACAGACAAGATACACATCGAGCAGGTATATTGCCATGGCTACAGAGCAGCACTTGAGTCTGTCGGGGGGAATAGCTGCGTGGGGAGACGCAAAAGGCCGCCACTCACCTTTGACATGGCCTCATGAATGCCAGTTTGTTTTCCGATTGCTACGGTTCATCTTCACGTGGAGGCGGACAAACAGTGGTAAACAGGCAGCTAGCGGTTCAAAGCCAGAACAGAAAGGCAGGGTCCCCACTTCAGCTGTGTTCACATGAGAATCAATCTGTTTTGAGTCTTTGAAGAGCGGAGAGCATAAAGGAATAACAGGGGTCTGCTCTGAAAGGAAAACAAGAAATGAGGTTGAAAGAAACTCTTGCCCTGGCTAGTGTATCTCTCCATTTGGATGCTAACCAATCTCTTAACAATAAATGATCGGGTCACACTTTAACTACTATGTACTAACATCATATATTAAGTACAATGTACTTAACTGATGTATTGGAAACAGGTCAAGAGTCAAGAGTGTATTTATAGATGTCATTACAGAAGTCAATTCTATACGTATGTAGTTACATGCAGGTATTTTTTAAATGTAAGTACAATGTAAAAACATGTACTCAAAAAGTGCATTGTATCAAATGATTCATTTAAATGTTACAGCATAGTAGTTAAAGACACAACAGGCCCTATTTTAATGATCTGAGCGCATGGTCTGAAGCTCATGGTGCAGGTGCACTGAGGGCGTGTCTGAATCCACTTTTGCTAGTTTAACGACGGGAAAAATGGTTGGTGGTCCAAAAGGCTTGTCCCTAGTCTCTTAATGAGTCATGGGTATGTTTTGGGCGTAACGTGCAATAAACCAATCAGAGTCTCATCTCCCATTCCCTTTAAAAGCCAGTTGCGCTCACGCCATGAGGGATTCGCTATTAACATGGAGGAATATAGACTCCCTCAACCTGACGAGTCAGTTTAAATACATGTGTGTATTGCCATGATTGGTTAAATAAGTAGCCAATTTCATTTGTCATTACTGCAAATAGGTCATTCTGATACATGCAATGACTATCATTGTCATAATATCAAACTAAGTATTGTAGCATGACTAGTAGGAGACCATTGATGTGTAAACTGAATTTGGAGACACTACAGTGTGTAACATTGAAGTTAATGACTATTTTTGTAGTAACGCTTTTCGTGTTTTGCACTTTGCAGACGGTCCCTTCAGACTTGTCTCTCAGCGCCTGCTCATAGAGATCTATTCATATTATAAGGCTTGTATTGAGGAAAATTAGGTTGTAGCACATTGTCTACGTTAAAGATGTGTCATTTGCGTTTTAACAACGTTTAGCTCACCAGTTATTGATCCAGGAAGTTTGAATCTGTGAATATATTGCCAATTTTACTGAACTCATTGAACTAAGCACTGACTGTATTTCTTTATAAGTCCAAGTTCAAAATAAAACTCTATGAACCGCTCCATTGTTAACATACTGAGCTGTTTGAAACACTGCCAGCGGGACATTATCTTTGCGAGGGAATGAAACAAAGTTTCTCAGGGGAACGCAAAAGTTTTGCGAGGGAACGCAAAAGATTTGAAAAAAATGTTTCCTCCCATCCTAATTTTTTTCCACCACCACGTCCCTTTAGGGGCTCTGTAAGACTGCAACTCACACTGTGTGTGAATAAAATCTCTCTTGTGTTGAATTTAGGGCAAGTTAACGCAACAATAACGCATTAACAGTTGAAAAAAAGCTTTATAAAAGCAGCTCTATTTGAATCACCCATAGTGTCTCAGTGTTGGGGAGTGGATAACTACAAGTAGTGACGCTACTAACTTAACGTTGCATTTACCACAGGAAAGTTATCCGATGTTCACAGTTTGTTAGTAAGCTATAAAAAACACCAGAGATGAGCTTATTTACTGTTAATGATATATGTGTGTTTGAATAAATTTGTGTATAAATAAGTGTCTTCCTTATGTGTAACTGAGTTGTATACAAACATTTCAGTTGCCACAATCTGAATATAGCCATAGATCTAAATATAATTCCATAGATCTAAATATAATGCTATAATCAACACTTGTCACGATTAGTCAACCTTGAGAGCTGTAATAGTAAAAATGTGGTAAAAGTTTACGAGAGAGTTCCACATGTAATACTTATTTCATATGCAAAGATGTCAGCCAATCACAGCAGTGGGTGTTTACACCGAAGTCTCACAGCAGCCAATCATAGCAGTGGGCGTTTACACCGAAGTCTCACAGCAGCCAATCACAGCAGTGGGCGTTTACACTGAAGTCTCACAGTAGCCAATCACAGCAGTGGGCGTTTACACTTAAGCCTCACAGCAGCCAATCACAGCAGTGGGCGTTTACACTGAAGTCTCACAGCAGCCAATCATAGCAGTGGGCGTTTACACTGAAGTCTCACAGCAGTGGGCGTTTACACTGAAGTCTCACAGCAGCCAATCACAGCAGTGGGCATTTACACTGAAGTCTCACAGCAGCCAATCACAGCAATGGGCGTTTACACTGAAGTCTCACAGCAGCCAATTATAGCAGTGGGCGTTTACACTGAAGTCTCACAGCAGCCAATCATAGCAGTGGGTGTTTACACTGAAGTCTCACAGCAGCCAATCACAGCAGTGGGCGTTTACACTGAAGTCTCACAGCAGCCAATCACAGCAGTGGGCGTTTACACTGAAGTCTCACAGCAGCTAATCACAGCAGTGGGCGTTTACACTGAAGTCTCACAGCAGCCAATCACAGCAGTGGGCGTTTACACTGAAGTCTCACAGACACGCCCCTTCAAACAGAGCGTTCAAATCAGAGGGATAAAATCAGGGTAGGAAAAATGCCTTTTATTTCTAAATTTAATTTAATGTAAGTGTTTTACATGTAACCCAAGCAAATTTCAGCGCATATGCAGTGCCCATGTTCAGAAACAACCACAATTGGTGCATTTGTCTTGATGACATATCTAAAAAAAAATGTGAGAAAAGCTTTTTTAGCATGATATGACGTAAATAAGGTGTAAATAAACATATGTATGTTTGTAAGACGTGTGTGCGCAAAATATTTTCGATTCTGACTGAGAATTGGATTCAAATTGGCTAAAATCTTCCTGTCAAACAGATTATTTTAGATCTACACCACCCTTTCAGATTGATATTTGATTCAGATCGAGCTCAAACTGATCAACTGAGGTGTTTACATCAATGCTTTTCAGTCCGAATCAATTCGATTATAAACAGATTATCAGTTTGCATGTAAACGTAGCCTTATATGGTCTGGGTGAAAAAAGGCAGAAATAATCAATAAATAGTTACATTTATTAATATTAGTAGTCAAATATCAAAACCAATTGATAATTGAGCAATTATGTGTTTCTTGTATCACTCCCCGGTCTCTTTCTTCTCACATAATAAAATAATTTTAATAAATATTTCATTTACATTTATTTATGTCTCATATCCTTCATGTCGAGATCCTTACCCCTTATAATTATTTAGCAATAATGATCAACTGACTGTATATAATCTCTGTGTTATGTTTTCATGGAAATTCAGTCTCTGGTTACAGTGTGTATTTTAAACAGCCTGTCGACCGTGAGGTTTCAAGGCGTTCCTCGGGCATCAAGCAGTCGTCAGGCGCTTTGGTCTGACTGAAAGGAATGTTGTTTTATTTGTGTTCCACTCTGAAGGAAAACGCAGATTTCTGTCACGAGAGAGCACCAAGACAATGAGAGGTGGAGAGAAACACTTTTCAGCTTTTTTTTTATTTCAACGCCAACACGCTCAGACAACAGCGGCCTTTCAGCTAATTAAGCTGTTTTAAAAAGGGCTGGTCGACCAGTGACATCTTGGTGGGGTATCAGGGAGTCAATGGGGCGGTACAGAAGGGGAGACATTTATGGGGTGGCTTTTCCCATTGTTTCCAACCTGGCAGGATCTTTTCTACTTGGCCGCCTCTGCCTCAGTGACCTGTACAATGACAAGAATGCAAAGGGTAAACTCTGTGTTCGCCACAAAGGGGACAATTGCAGAATAAAAATTTCACGCTGCTGGGCAATGCCTCTCCTCTGCCAAGATTCCACAGATATTTCAGTCCAACACAACTTCATGGTGCTTGGAACATGGATCACTAGTCTAGCATGTTGTTTTGTCTTAGTAGTACATCGATGGCAGGTTATTGTTATGGAGAAAGGTAGCATGAGCTTTCTGCATCTACAATACATCTATATCCATTATAAAATTCGGTCACTTATTCACTATTAACTACGACTCAATAACCTCCTAATTACTGCTTATTAATAGTTAGTAAGATAGTTGTTAAGTTTTAGGTATTGGGTAGGATTAAGGGATGTAGAATATGGCCATGCAGAAAGTTTTCGAGAGGGTTCCACATGTAATACTAGCTATTTCATATGCAAAGATGTCAGCCAATCACAGCAGGGGGGGTTTACACTGAAGTCTCACAGCAGCCAATCACAGCAGAGAGCGTTTACACTGAAGTCTCACAGCAGACACACCCCTTAAAACAGAGCGTTCAAATCAGGGTAGGAAAAATGCCTTTTATTTCAAAATTTTGACAATTTTTGATGTAAAAATCATACTAACATTACAAGTGTACCCCAGGAAACTTTATAAAACAATAAAACAATGCAGTTCATGACCCCTACCATATTTACCATATTTGATGAACTCTATGTATGTGTGTTGATCAATGTTTATATGAATAAAAGCCTAAATTATATCTTTTCATCATATAAAGCGAGTGTGTCTCTTCAGAAGACTTGGATTAGATTAGATCAGACGGCTAAGATTTGGGTTAATGGACTTTTTCAACAGAGGGACAGAAATCTCTCAGGTTGAAGATGAACAACTTTATGTGTTTAGACAGGCATAACGGTGAGTAATAGATGATAATTTTCATTTTTGAGCGAACTATGCGTTTAATTGTCATTTTTATCACTACTATATTGATTTATTGAACATTGGTGTCTTTATACAGTGGGGAGAACAAGTATTTGATACACTGCCGTTTTTCCAGGTTTGCCCACTTACAAAGCATGTAGAGGTCTGTAATTTTTATCATAGGTACTCTTCAACTGTGAGTGACGGAATCTAAAACAAAAATCCAGAAAATCACATTGTATGATTTTTAAATAATTAATTTGCATTTTATTTACCTGTATTAACTGCACCTGTTTGAACTCGTTACCTGTATAAAAGACACCTGTCCACACACTCAATCAAACAGACTCCAACCTCTCCACAATGGCCAAGACCAGAGAGCTGTGTAAGGACATCAGGGATAAAATTGTAGACCTGCACAAGGCTGGGATGGGCTACAGGACAATAGGCAAGCAGCTTGGTGAGAAGGCAACAACTGTTGGTGCAATTATTAGAAAATGGAAGAAGTTCAAGATGACGGTCAATCTCCCTCGGTCTGGGGCACCATGCAAGATCTCACCTCGTGGGGCATCAATGATCATGAGGAAGGTGAGGGATCATCCCAGAACTACACGGCAGGACCTGGTCAATGACCTGAAGAGAGCTGGGACCACAGTCTCAAAGAAAACCATTAGTAACACACTACGCCGTCATGGATTAAAATCCTGCAGGTCCCCCTGCTCAAGCCAGCGCATGTCCAGGCCCGTCTGAAGTTTGCCAATGACCATCTGGATGATCCAGAGGAGGAATGGGAGACGGTCATGTGGTCTGATGAGACAAAAATAGAGCTTTTTGGTCTAAACTCCACTCGCCGTGTTTGGAGGAAGAAGAAGGATGAGTACAACCCCAAGAACACCATCCCAACCGTGAAGCATGGAGGTGGAAACATCATTCTTTGGGGATGCTTTTCTGCAAAGGGGACAAGACAACTGCACCGTATTGAGGGGAGGATGGATGGGGCCATGTATCGCGAGATCTTGGCCAACAACCTCCTTCCCTCAGTAAGAGCATTGAAGATGGGTTGTGGCTGGGTCTTCCAGCATGGCAACGACCCGAAACACATAGCCAGGGCAACTAAGGAGTGGCTCCATAAGAAGCATCTCAAGGTCCTGGAGTGGCCTAGCCAGTCTCCAGACCTGAACGCAATAGAAAATCTTTGGAGGGAGCTGAAAGTCCATATTGCCCAGCGACAGCCCCGAAACCTGAAGGATCTGGAGAAGGTCTGTATGGAGGAGTGGGCCAAAATCCCTGCTGCAGTGTGTGCAAACCTGGTCAAGAACTACAGGAAACGTATGATCTCTGTAATTGCAAACAAAGGTTTCTGTACCAAATATTAAGTTCTGCTTTTCTGATGTATCAAATACTTATGTCATGCAATAAAATGCAAATTAATTACTTAATCATACAATGTGATTTTCTGGATTTTTGTTTTAGATTCCGTCTCTCACAGTTGAAGTGTACCTATGATAAAAATTACAGACTTCTACATGCTTTGTAAGTGGGCAAACCTGCAAAATTGGCAGTGTATCTTGTTCTCCACACTGTATGTGCAATTGAGTTGTATACAAACATTTCAGTTTTTTATTTGGGTGTAATTAGCCTATTTTATCTAAAAATAAATAGCAGTGTAATATAATACCTCTTTTGTTAATTGCAACCAATTTTATTGAGTACCAAATGAGAGGGTTCTCTGTATAGTTTTTAGCATTATTTGGGAGAGGTTTCTTTTCCATAAGAAAAAGCGAACTATCGGTATCGCTATAGGCATCGGCCGATATCATTCTGAATAATCGGCTATCAGTATTGGCTAAGAAATTTAGTATCGGTGCATCTCTATATAATATTATTATAATAATATAATACTATAATATTATTATAATATATTATTATAATATCTATATAATATTATATACATAATCAGGCATGACATTATATTAACACCTTCCTAATATTGTGTTGGTCCCCCTTTTGCTGCCAAGACAGCCCTGACCCATCGAGGCATGGACTCCACTAGTCTCCATGGATCGGACTTGCTTGTTCAGCACATCCCACAGATGCTCGACTGGATTCAGATCTGGGGAATTTGGAGGCCAAGTCAACACCTCAAACTCGTTGCTGTGCTCCTCAAACCATTCCTGAACCATTTTTGCTTTGTGGCAGGGCGCATTATCGTGTCAAAGTAACATCCACATGGATGGTTTCCCAGCAGAACGTTGCCCAAAGCATCACACTGCCTCCGCCGGCTTGCCTTCTTCCCATAGTGCATCCTGGTGCCATGTGTTCCCCAGGTAAGCGACGCACACGCACCCGGCCCTCCATGATGTAAAAGAAAACGTGATTCATCAGACCAGGCCACCTTCTTCCATTGCTCCGTGGTCCAGTTCTGATGCTCACGTGCCCACTGTTGGCGCTTTCTCCGGTGGACAGGGGTCAGTATGGGCACCCTGACTGGTCTGCGGCTATGCAGCCCCATACGCAACAAACTGCGATGCACTGTGTATTCTGACACCTTTCTATCAGAACTAGCATTAACTTCCTGAGCAATTTGAGCTACAGTAGCCCGTCTGTTTGATCGGACCACACGGGCCAGCCTTCACTCTCCACGTGCATCAATGAGCCTTGGCCGCCCATGACCCTGTCACCGGTTCATCACTGTTCCTACCTTGGACCACTTTTGATAGATACTGACCACTGCAGACCGGGAACACCTCACAAGAGCTGCAGTTTTGGAGATGCTCTGACCCAGTCGTCTAGCCATCACAATTTGGCCCTTGTCAAACTCGCTCAAATCCTTACACTTTCCCATTTTTCCTGCCACTAACACATCAACTTTGAGGACAAAATGTTCACTTGCTGCCTAATATATCCCACCCACTAACAGGTGCCGTGATGAAGAGATAATCAGGGTCATAATGTTATGCCTGATCGGTGTATATCATATTTTACTGCTGGACAGTTTGGCAAAATAAAAACCTGTAATTATTTACTCACCCTCATGCCATGGTCATTATTCATTGAAAATCTTCCTGCCTGCCACAGCTCTCAAATCTCATTTTCCATATTTTATATCTGAACTGATGCAATGGTGAACCAATGTTTTTTTGCTGTCAATGATGTCAAACCTGGTGTGAAAAAAAGACCAGCTACGGCAGTGAGGAATTATCAATGAAAAATAAGTGAAATTTTGGTCTGTGGAGATTTGGTATCTTGTCAGATATTGTCACATATGTGTTTACAACAACATGAGGATGAGTAAATAATTTTTGCCTGAAATATTCCTTTAACTAATAGTGACACAGTTGCTAAGCAAAACTTTGACAAAAGAAACTCTTATTACGTTCAGATTGAAGATCAGTCTGGAGGGGGACAAACAAACGGCGTTCACAGCGTCTAATCGTAAATCTACACATTAGACAGTCTACCCTGCTGTGTTGGCAACACTTCATTTAGCTGATGGTGTTTTATTTACCGCCACTTTCGCTTTCTTCAACAGACATACAAACCCTCCTCTAAGTCACATTAGCTAGTTGATGTTTGGCATCTCTGATCTGTGCACACGCGAACTTTAAATCATTATTCTAAGAGATGACGGAAAACTGTCAACACCACCTGCTACGTCCGCGAGGTCCTGCCAGCTTATATCTCTTTCGAGCGAGCCATGTGTTGTTATAATGTAACGCGATTACAGAAAGCGTTTCACACCGTTTTCAGCAGAGCCAAAACATGAACAACAAAGCATGCCAATTATGGAGTCATTTGAGTGTTTGTTGAGCTTCGGCTGGGCTCCATTTTCTCTGGCTGAGCATATTGAAGGGGTCAAATGGAACATCTGAATCGCTGCTTTATTACACATCCTGTAATCCCCCTTACATTCGGATGCCCAAGAAGAAGGCGGGAAAAAAACGTTCCTTGTTGCAATTTGGCTCCGAGTGTCTGTGCACATTGCACTTGCGTCTGTAGCAGCATGTGTTTCTGGGATTGTTCTGGAAGGGAAAATGCCGAAACAGCAGGGAGCAGGAGATAAACAGGCTATTCGTGACTCGTTAAAAAAGGCGACGGTGGCCAACATTGTGGAGAGCGTAAGGACCCTCGTTCCAACTGGGCTATAAACTTTTTCGGCACCAGCTGGACCAAGCATCTGTCGGCTTGCGCATGGAGAGATGATCTGGTGCCGATGACAACGGAGCTGTGCGTTAAAAACCCGACACCTTACATAACTGCCCTGATTAAAAACTCAGGAAGTCTAATAGCACAGTGGCTACTGCCTACTATCAAGGGGCCTCCGGCTGCACAGGGAGCAAGTCTCCAGACGATGTTCACTGTTACACGACAAATGCCAGGCTGGGCTGAAGATTCAGCCCTAAAAGGTCTGGACTTGTCTGAAGAAGTTTGCAGTACTGATCAGGAAGTGGCCAAGAAATGACACTCTACAAGTTAGGGTGATAATTAGGTAGGACCCTATAAATCCATTCTATTTTTTCCCAAATTCCATTTTTCATTAGAATTTTTCTGGATTCTTTTTTTTTTCCATTAAAATTTTTTGAACTCCATTTAAATGGTTAAATTAAATTTTAGTAATCAAAAAGCATGTCTAATTAATTGAAATTAATTGAAAAAAATACATGTTTAGGGCCCTATAAAATATGTTTTTTTCTCAAATTCCGTTTAATTTTTACCAAATTCTGTTTTCTGTTTTAAGTTTTCTGGATTGCATTTTAATGGTTTAATTAAATTTTAATAAATAAAAAGCATGTGTAATTAATTTAATTCATAAAAACAACAATTTATTACTTTTTTTATTTCTATGAAATGTTTTTCTTTTCAGAAGTTCTGTGTTTGTTTTAATTTTTCTGGAAATCAAATGAAGGCATAAATCATTAAATTTTATTTTATTTTAATCATATGAAATGAAACAACTTTTTCATCAAACAAAGTGCTGCACAACAGAGCTTTACTGTTAAAATTAAACATGGAAGAAAAATTGATTATTCCTTAAAAATAAAGTTTTACCTAATAATAATAATTTATTATTATTATTAGTGTTGGTATTATTATTACATTGAGACGTAGCTAAATTCTACTGTACAACAGTAATATATTTCTGTCACAATTTCTTCAAGTTAAACCAAACTTTTATTTTGACGGGTTGCATAGTTTTTTTCTCAAATGAAACGGTAAAATGCTCATGAAGTGACTCTCAGAGCGGCTCTGGAGATGAAGTTCATGCGTTCATGTTCTCATATAGTGAGGTGGCAGAGGCTGAAAACACAGCGAGCGTCATGCGTGCTTCAGTGTGTGTGTGGGAAATGAAACCATTTATTCAGGCCGAGACACACAGAACATGCAGTTTAATATTCATAGACACTAGTGTATATCTGTCATGGGTGGTTGCAGGAAGGCAGACGAAGACGAAGATTATAGTTCCAACACGAGTTTAATATCAATGATCCACAAAACAACAAAATCTCGGGAGGAGACGGAACTGAAGGGTCTAGAGTGGTGCAGATGGTGGTGAGAGCCAGGGAGGAGCCTTGAGCAGGGGCGTGATGGCAGATGCCCAGGCCACAGTGCCCAGTGCTAACAGTCCTGACGTCACCAGGGCGACGGGCGGAAGCGATGACGATGGAGTGAGAGGCCACCACGTAGCCGAAGGTCCAAGGTGAGGGAGTGACGACGGCCCTGGCGACCGAGCCGCAGCAACGACATCCCTCGATGACGGTGTGGGTCCAGAGGACAGAGGGCGAGTTGAGGCGACCGAGGGCAGTGCCGGAGCCTGAGGGATGGCTGAGCAGGCCGTAGATGAAGGGGTGGAGTCCACAGCGCAGTTGTGGCAAAGTCTGACCCAGGTGGAGCCAACTGACCGAGGGAGCCTGGCGAGAGGAGTCTGGGAGACGGGTCAAGGAGGAGTGACGTCCGCTGAGGCTGCAGGCAGAGTTGTTGGGCACACACGTCCTCGACGGCGTGGGCTCGCAGCGGAGAAGGGCTCGACATCTGCGGTGGGCTCAAACTGCTTGAATCCGCCCGCAGGGTTCTGACTGGGCACTGGGGTTGGAGTGGGGCTGGTGACGTCCTCAATGGTGAAGGCTGATCCACAGGATACCAGCATCCACTCCACAAAGTCGGCGAAGCTCCCTCGAGGAGGTTCCCCGGACAACTGCGCTCGAGTGGCGTTGTTAAGTCCACCTCCAGGTGTTCCTTGAGAGAGCTGTCTCCCTGCTCAAGGCAAAAGAGTTTAACTGCAGGGGTATCCATAGCCGACGGAAAAAACAGAAACAAAACACGAACTGAAAACGCTCCGGTCATCTGCCACAGGTGGTTGCAGGAAGGCAGACGAAGATTATAGTTCCAACACTATAGTGTTTATTATATATATATATATATATATATATATATAGAGTGATTATAGTTTAATATCAATGATCCACAAAACAGGCAAACAGGCAGGAGCAACACACACTAAATGTGAACGTGACTGGACAGAGAATGAACGTGTGGGTACAACTTAAATAGGAACTCAAACAAGATTATTAACAGAACACAGCTGAACCAAACTAACTTATAATGATGGTGACCATGGTAACAAAGGAGTGGCGGAAAAATCAAACAAAGGAACACATGAGAATGAATGAAAACAAACTAAAAGTCCACGATAACTAAGACAAACTGAACATAACTGTGATAATATACTATCAAAACACTCCAACGCAGCCTCCATTCTTCATGAAAGAAGGATAAAAAGGCGCACACGAAACAAAAACAAAAATCACAACAAAAAAAAAAAAAAATCACAGAGATGCCGATTCGCACGGGACTAATATTATCACAGGACCTAGGTGTTCGGCAAAATATGGGGGAATTTTTACTTTACAAATTACAGACATGGCCGATTCGCACGGGATTAAGATCACAGACAACCTCCGCAATTATTACAAATGACTAGAGGTCACCAGATAATACTAATCACGTGCAAATAGGGCTTAAAATTAAGGGCTATAAATACACTGAGTAACACAAAAGGTTAACAAGGAGCAGGTGGATCAAATCAATTAAATAATGAGTTGCCATGACAACAAATGAGACCATACTAGAAATCATGGAACAAAAAGGAAACACAGGAAACAAAGATCTACAAACTAAAAATCCATGAATAGGAAACAGGAATCAAACTGAACGTTACACTCTCTCATTTCAAACAGCTTCTCAATACATTTGAGAAGTCAATTGTTATTTGCTTTATACATTATCGGTGCAATTTTGAAATCAACCAGATGACAAAATTTTAAAGCATGTAATAGCATACTAAGATGCCTTCACAAGGACAGTTGGTTATCTCTAAAGCTCACTTGAATGCAGTCTCGTAGACCATTAGACGTGACGTTATGTTGCCCTGGAAGCCAATCTGAAAATAGTTTCTTTAAAATTGTCTTCATACACACTCTATGTGAAATCATTGACTGAACAGCAAGGCCAAATACACAGACATAGAGCAATAGCTAATGACATTCGCCTTACGCATGTGCACATAGATCAACAATTAAACACCAACACAGATGGTATGCATTCTGTGTGAGCAGCCCTGTCTATATTTAATCCATGAAAGAGAGCACAGTGCAAGTTTAGCCTTTTAGACACAAGTTATACTGTAATAGATTTGATTCTTGAAGAACTTTTTGCTTACTGTCTTACATGGCCTGCGAGTCCATCACCATTTCACCCTCCCTCCGTGTAAAGAAACTTCTCTGTATTTCAGCACAAGTTGTTTAGTCGCTCTCTTGAAAGTTTGCTAAGATGTTTACAGCCTCATTAGTCTGTAAGTGTGAATGAAGGCATGAAAAATAGATAAGCTGGATCTATGCTGCGTGCCAGAGGAGCAGCGCGTGGCACTTAAGTCTTTGCAGTGTGACAGACGGCCGGCCCTTTCATTCTGCAGCATCAGGGTATCATTTGGAATTAAAGAAACTTTACGACTCCCCGAACTGATTTTCTGGAATATGAAAACATCAGCATATGGCTGAAGACAGCAGCAGGCTAAAAAGTCAATTTCCCTCATGGAACATACCAAGAGAGGTGACATTCATATTTATATTGTCCTTTTGGCTCAGTGTTGCCTAGGACAGTGTATTTTTTTATGATATCTGCTTTTCGTGAGCACACATTCCTGTGTTTAAACGTATCGCTCACCCATGTCACTGCTGCTATTTTTCATGTGGAACACAAAAGGAGAACATTTTAAGCATTTTCAAGCTATAAAAAGGCCAACAAAATACTGTCCCTCACACAAAACTATTGTATCCCTTCAAAAGACATGAAATATAGTTAATGAGCAATGCAGACTACTTTTCTGCTGTACCTATACATGCAAATCAATGCAGTTTTCAGCTGAAATGAACACTATAGGCAGTATAACATCAACAACTGGTATTGCTTTTCACGCAAGTTATGATTACAGGGGCTTATTTTCGCACGGTTCCTTGCACAACACTATATTATGACCTCAAAACACTTTTACCATAGTGCATCTTTTGTAAACGAATACATTTTGATGCAGGCCTGGTTCTACGGGGTGCTTGAGAAAGCAAGAGCAATCTTAGTTCATACTGTAATAATATCATACGCTCCAGTTCATATTTGTGCTTGCGGTCTGGAGAACATCAAATGTTTCTATTTACAATGTGTTTTTTAAGCGTTGAGCAATGCAGCCAATCACAGACATGTTTGTTGATCTCTTGAACGCAATGGCCAATCAGAGTGTTTAAGTTAGTCAGAATCCACTCACCACTCAAAACGGTGGGTTTTTCTTTAGTGCTGAGTTCAGTGAAGACAGCTTCACTGATTATAACAGAACTTTATGAGATCGCAATTAAATGAGATGAGTGACAGCTTTTTAGTGATTTATAAAGGGTGCAGTCTTTCATGCTTTCCAGGCTATATATATTCAGAATTGGAATAAAAGTTTTGTTTTTCACGCTGCTAAGAGGAGCGACGGCCAATTACACGCTGCAAATTTTCAGAACTGAAATCTACATATAAATGTGGGCATTAATTCTCAAAATTGCAATGATTGACAGTGTTAACCATAGCATGGGACAAAATATGTCAAAAAGATATGCATTAAGCAATGTAAATGTAGACTAATAGATTAAAGTGGCTATATGTAAGAATTTTCATTCATGTGTGAACGACACTTGTAACAACACTTTCCATAGTGCATCCTGGTGCCATGTGTTCCCCAGGTGTTCCCCAGTTCTCCCCAGCTCGTGTGCCCACTGTTGGGGCTTTCGGCGGTGGACGGGTCAGCATGGGCACCCTGACTGGTCTGATGGTCTATGCAGCCCCATACGCAGCAAACTGCGATGCACTGTGTATTTTGACACCTTTCTATCAGAAGCAGCATTAACTTCTTGAGCAATTTGAGCTACAGTAGCTCGTCTGTTTGATCGGACCACACGAGCCAGGCTTCGCGCCCCACGTGCATCAATGAGCCTTGGCCGGGACCACTTGCTGATGCCCAGCCTTGGCCGGGACGGTTCTTGCTGATGCGCAAACGTGCTGCGTTACACAAGAATGAGCCTCATTGGTTCTTGCTGAAGCTCAAACGTGCTGCGTAACACGAGAATGAACCTCATTGGTTCTTGATGAAGCTCAAACGTGCTGCGTAACACGAGAATGAATCTCATTGGTTCTTGCTGAAGCTCAAACTGCAGAAAACTGCAGACCGGGAACACCCCACAAGAGCTGCAGTTTTGGAGATGCTCTGACCCAGTCGTCTAGCCATCACAATTTGGCCCTTGTCAAACTCGCTCAAATCCTTACACTTGCCCATTTTTCCTGCTTCTAACACATCAACTTTGAGGGCAAAATGTTCACTTGCTGCCTAATATATCCCACCCACTAACAGGTGCTGTGATGAAGAGATAATCAGTGTTATTCACTTCACCTGTGAGTCAGCCTGATCGGTGTATATAGTCTATAGACTCAAATATAGGCCTACTTTATAATCAAACTATCATAATGGTGTAATTTTAATAACCTCGACATGATGCCGGTGAATTGCAGAGCTTGTGCAAACATATCCACATCACTATGATCAGATGCTTTCTTAACTCTTTCCCTGCCACTGAAGGAATTTTCCAGCAACCCATGTTTCCACTGTTATACGGTAGGGGGTGCTATTACGCATCTTCTGAAAGAGTACTGAATCTCTGGATCAAAACACAAGTAAAGAAGGAGAAACAAGCGATTAGAAGCATTGCTATAACTTTGCATTTCCTTGCAAAACTTCTGCATTCTTTGCGAGCGAACACAAAGTTTCTCGGGGGAATGTAAACATTTTGCGAGAGAACGCAAAAGCATTGACATAATTTTTTTATCTAGTAGACCTTACTTTGAGTGTGAAAAAAATTCAGTCAAAAGAAGGAGATGAGGCAAAAATTTTCTACAGCTCTATTGCTCCACCCCCCTGTCTGATTTTGGCATGGAGGGATGGGACTTTTCAGTTTTCAGGTGACAGCATCAGTTTGCACACTTCAGTCGGTCACACAGAAGAATGAAGTTGCTGATCGGCCATCAAATTATAGGGTCAAACATGATATCAGTTAAGTAGGGAATCAAACCATAATGTTGTAGTTAGTAGGGTGGAGTCTAAACAATAAAAATATGGCAAAATATAAGAGAAATACAGAAACACCTGCTTGCCATAATTTTCCAAAAGTATGCGTGACCGTATGGTTGATATGACTGTAAAGGGTTAAACTGCGTAACACGAGAATGAACCTCATTGGTTCTTGATGAAGCTCAATTGTGCTGCGTAACACAAGAATGAACCTCATTGGTTCTTGATGAAGCTCTAACGTGCTGCGTCACACGAGAATGAACCTCATTGGTTCTTGCTGAAGCTCAACTGTGCTGCGTAACACGAGAAAGAACCTCATTGGTTCTTGATGAAGCTCTAACGTGCTGCGTCACACGAGAATGAACCTCATTGGTTCTTGATGAAGCTCTAACGTGCTGCATCACACGAGAATTAACCTCATTGGTTCTTGCTGAAGCTCAAACGTGCTGCGTCACACGAGAAAGAACCTCATTGGTTCTTGCTGAAGCTCAAACGTGCTGCGTCACACAAGAATGAACCTCATTGGTTCTTGCTGAAGCTCAAACGTGCTGCGTCACACGAGAAAGAACCTCATTGGTTCTTGCTGAAGCTCAAACGTGCTGCGTCACACAAGAATGAACCTCATTGGTTCTTGCTGAAGCTCAAACGTGCTGTGTAACACGAGAATGAACCTCATTGGTTCTTGCTGAAGCTCAAACGTGCTGTGTAACACGAGAATGAACCTCATTGGTTCTTGCTGAAGCTCAAACGTGCTGTGTAACACGAGAACGAACCTCATTGGTTCTTGCTGAAGCTCAAACGTGCTGCATAACACAAGAATGAACCTCATTGGTTCTTGCTGAAGCTCAAACGTGCTGTGTAACACGAGAACGAACCTCATTGGTTCTTGCTGAAGCTCAAACGTGCTGCATAACACAAGAATGAATCTCATTGGTTCTCGCACATGAAGTGAACATGCTTGAGCTTTAGTTTACCACAACTGATGTGTGAGTTGATGAATGTTTATATGTGAATATGATTAAAATGATTTTCATTTGTGTTCCGAAGATAAACGAAAGTCTTACAGGTTTGGTACGACATGAGGGTGAGTAAATTATGATAGAAATTGTCATTTTTGGGTGAACTAACCCTTTAAATAACTTGCATTAGTGCATTGAATGGATGATGTCCACTGAAAAGAGTATATTTTTTATTTCGATTTCAAAACTGTTTACTTACTTCAGACACCCTTCTCTTCTACTTCCTCCTCCTATTTTGTTTTTCTCATTCTCTCTGCATCCTGTCATGCATTCATCAAATGTGACAGACAAGATGCAGAATGTCCCGCCCCCTTAGTAAGACATGGTGGGAGAAGCTGTCAATCACTTAAATTGCTGAGCAGTCCAGCTCTATGTGCTTCTGTCATGCACTGATGGACATGTGGACTTTCCCACCTAGTAGGGGGCGACTTAGTGGCGGGTAAAGTGAAAGAGACGCATCCTAAATAAACTATTAATAAGTAATGAATGTTTCTTACATTGCTAGGCTTTTATAAAAAAAAATATATGTATTTTGTCTGTTTCAATAACAATGAATAATTATGCATATGTTACTTTTTTTCCCTCTAAAGTCCAATTACACAATAATATGGCAATTTCACAGTACAACAGGTAATGGGCAATTATTCAACTTAGTCATGCAGTGTAATGTTTCAAAACAGTTATGCTAAAGCTTCACAAACTTCAGGATTCGTTCAATACATGTGTATTGCGAGTATGATAGATGACTTTCTTTGTATATGGTTGGACAAATCCATTTTTACCCCTGCAAAGTGTTATGGAGCGCGCGCGGCCCTTCTCGCCTCCCCCCGATCGACCCCTTTTTTTATGAATAATTGGTGATGTGTGTCAATATTGCACCCCATAGTAACCATATGGTTGGCCTGAGCAGACAGGCGATTGTTTGGTGCTGTGAAATATTGTGTTACCCTGTGAGATGTGGAGCCAGTGGAAGCAGAAACTGTTGCTCAGACTGACAGTTACATTGTGTGTCTGAATGGGAAAACTTCTGAGGAAAAGATGCAAGTGGACCCAGACAGAATGTCCTGACCTCCGAAAGAAAAGACGATTTGACATGGTATAAGGTCTTCCATCGCTTCCCATCTCTCGCTATCTGCCTTTCAGCCAATGGGAAATGAAGAGGAACATTAAACTTAAGTGGAGCTTTCCTTTTGTTCTTCAACCCTTGAGGAGAAACTTTTTTTTTGTTGCCCGACAGTTGTCCTTATATTCACTGCTATTAATATAATATGCAATATGTCTGAAAGGCCTCGCTGCTCCTCTGGAACAGACTATTTAACAGACCGCTGGACTAAAACTAGATTCAATTACTCTAATGGCCGTTGAAAAAAGCTTTACATTATTGAAGTACTTTTATAGACATATTCACTATAAAAATTTGACTAGTTCTGGAATGCACAAAATTTTTCTTCTAGACTAGGTTCAAACAGAAAAGTGAGGTATAAAATATATGGAGGACTTCATCTCCATATCTCCAAGAAAATAATTATGTATTAGTTTAGTTGTACGATATTTATACATGGTAATATTTATTGTACTTCCTTTAATTTCTCTTTTATTTTAATTAATTTTTATCGCTATATGTATGATTTCGGCAATCCTATAAGATCACAAATCACACTGTACGATGGATCTAATAAACTTGGGTATGACATGTATGTATGATCACACCTATTGAATCGCAAGTTAGTAAAGAAGAATAAAACTTCATCAGCATGTGCTAGTGGTAAACAAATAGAGCAAGATGAATCGCACTTTGGCAATTGTGGTTATTATGTGTGCTGAAAAAAAAGATGAGGAAGTGAAAGAGGAATATGGACACTGTCATGACTAGAGAAAAGAGGCCAACATGGCATGCCAATTTTGCAAATGGAGCTCAAGGTAATAGTTTTAAGTTTTAGCATCATGTTGCATTGATCAATACGCCATTTCATGATGCATTTTTATTGGCTAGTCAGTAGGCGTAGGTCATAGCAGCAAACACGCTGAGAGATGATCATGCTAAATTTACTGTATGAACCTGCCAGAAAAGTATCGCAGGCTATCTTTGGTGACCGTGACAACGGCCATCTTTGAACATCTCTCACTGTACGACGTAGGAGCCACGACCACAGAAATCGCCACAATTGGTCATCTTTCGTCCGGGACAGCCCAAAATCGTACAATGTGTACCGGGCATGCCAAAAAGGTTCTAAATAAGGAGAAATGTCTTAGGGCACATTCACACACAACGCGTTTGTAAAAAAGTTGGAACTGATTTTAACTGGAGCGCCGCGCAACGCTTATACATGTTCGTCAAGCGCATGTTTACATAGGAAAACAATGGAAAAGTAGCGCATCGGAATGGAAAAACTGTGAACGGCCCCTTAGTACAAAAACATTATTTATACATCGTTCATGGAAGATTTTTTTTCTTAAATGGTTTAGTTGGATGTTCGTTTGACATTTTTTAAATGTTTCAGAAAGTTCAGAGGACATTCAAAGTTAACTTTCCCATGATGTTTGCAGTGATACACTGCAAAAAATGCTTTTCTTACTTAGTATTTTTGTCTTGTTTCTAGTCCAAATATCTAAAAATTCTTAAATCAAGATGCATTTACTAAAGTACTAAAATGACAAAAGATATTATGTCTTGTTTTCTGGGATTTTCAAAATGAAGTGAGCTTAAAACAGGCTAAATTATCTGCCAATGGGGTAAGAAAAATAATCTTGTCTCTGTTTGAATTAGGGATATTTTTCTTACCCCATTGGCAGATAATTTAGCATTTTGAAAATCTCAGAAAACAAGACATAATATCTTATGGCATTTTAGTACTTTAGTAAATGCATCTTGATTTAAGAATTGTTAGATATTTGGACTGGAATCAAGACAAAAATACAAAGTTTTGCAGTGTAAAAGGGAATGTTTGACCAAACAAAGGGATAGTTCAGAAAAAATTCTGTCATCATTTACTCACCCTCATGTCGTTCCAAACCCGTAAGACTTCTGTTCATCTTCAGAACACAAATGAAGATATTTTTGATGAAATCTGAGAGATTTCTGTCCCTCCATTGACAGCTACGCAACTACCACGTGAGGCTTCAAAACGTTCATAAAGAGATCGTAAAACTAATCCTAAATAGAGTGGTTTAGTCCAAATTTTCTGAAGAGACACAATCGCTTTATATGATGAACAGATTGAATTTACGACATAAGGGTGAGTAAATGATGACAGAATTTTCATTTTTGGGTGAACTATCCCTTTAAAGGAACATTTACTCACCCTCAAGTTGTTCCAAACTTGTATGAATTTCTTTGTTCTCTTTAACACAAAAGAAGATATTTTGAAGAATGTTGGTAACCAAACAGTTGATGGACCCATAGTGTTTTTTTTTTCCCTACTATGGAAGTCAATGGGGTCCACCGACTGTTTAGTGCGCCATATTCTTTAAAATATCTTCCTTTGTATTCAGCAGAACAAAGAAATTCATACAAGTTTGGAACAACTTGAGGGTGAGTAAATGACAGAATTTTCCTTTTTTGGGTGAACTATCCCTTTAAGCAACTGATTAGTGGCCTATATGCTGTTTAAAAAAAAAAAAAAAGACTAATTTTATCATTTTATTTTGCCCTCATGTGTAGGCTACTTGTCTTGGCTGTGCTCTGTTGGATTATGCATATTTTGATCAACAGTGTGCGGCCTGATCAAAAGCGATGTATTCTCTTAAAGTGGTAACTTTCATCATGCTTTACACAACTTTTGGAACAATCACATTCTGTCAGCATAATCGGCTTTGTTTACCACAAAGAGAGACTAAATTGATACCCATTCTGCCTTTATCTTAAAAATAAAGCGGAACAATTAAAGCCCATGTCTCTTTGCTCAGCTTTTGATGTAGCACAATGCTTTCCCACTCGCTGTTTCTTCTGGGGAAGTAATGTGAAGCACGCTGCTGGACCTCAAGCTAAGCGGTAACAAGCATGGGGCGGCTCCTTGTTTTTGCTCAATCGGAGGCATTCAGCAACAGTGTTTGGACTATCAGTATGATTTATTTGTCTGTATTGACCTGCGTCCCCTGCTTAATTACCCTGGGATAATCTCAGACAGAGCCTCTTGACACTGGCAGAAAGCCCAGCCACTTTGGCTCTGGGGACCAACTGTTGACCTGATGGTTGGGGGTTGACGGGCAGGGGCGTCGGGTCGCGGCCGCACCGTCCACTCCAACTCCCGCTCTCTGCAGTGTCCGGAGCCACGCACCTACAGCCTCCTGGGTGAGCGAGTCCCATCACCCTAATGAGGCGTTAAAACGTGACGGCGCTCAAGCGGCTCGCCCTCAGTGGTAAATCATTGAGTGAGGACGGTGGCTCAACACATTCGTCTAATATAAAAATGATCCGACGGAGCCTTTGAACTCACAAAGTTCAAGAAAACAAACCGAGCTGAGCTCTCCAAAGAAAGTAGTGCCACGTAAATTCATTTCCAAGACGACGTCCCACAAATGCACAATGTGAAGGAAAGCAGAACTAATTAGCAGGAAAGTTGTGCCTGCAAAATAAACATTTAAAAACACAGCATGATGCCTGAGATTACATTTGAGGTGTTTTGTCTGTGCTTTTCTAATTGTATTTTTCTATACGTCTTGCCAGTGGAGTTTTGGCTGTGGTTTATATATTAAAAAAAAAAGAAATCAAATGAGATGGTTTGTTTGAAATCAAAGTAAGTGAGATCATTGCAATGCTCTCCCCAACTTTTACAAAAAATCATTTAAATTTTTAACATCCTAATATCTTCCCAAAAGTAAATGAAATTCATTAAAGATCCGATTGCCTCAACATCAGGAGGTTTCTTTAAACAATTTGAACGTGCTACACCTATCATAATGTTAAAGCAAATGACTTTATCTCAGTTGTTTCTTCCAAATACCTGAGGAAAACTTTAGAGACGCATCTGATATTACAGCTATAGGAGAAACAACTGTGATATCGAAGGGATGATTTGTGATTGATTTCTCAGTGCACTGTAAAAAAATTATTTTCTTGATTTGTTATCACAACTTTTTATCTTTTGTCAAATCAACTTAGATAATTAATGTGATTCAAATAACATAATTGTTTGAGTTTCTATTTATTAAACCAATCTCGTTTGTTGTATTAACTCAAATTTTTAATTTCAATGTACTCAAAATTTTAAGGTAACTTACTTTTTTAAGTTAAACGAACAATAATTTTTTTACAGTGCATTTATGTATGTTTAAGTTTTATATAAAATGCTTCAGGAACACTTCATAAAAGCAGATATCAACCAGTGTCATTTTAGTATTAATTATAGACTATTATAGTTTTTATTAATATTATGAATTAGCTTTTATTTTGATATATTTTCAGTTTTTTATTTTCATTTTAGTTAAATTTTTTTTGTAAATTTTGTCTTTTTTTTTGTTTGTTTATTTTTATCTTTTATTATTACCATTTAGGTTTAATTTATTTTATTTTTAGCTGTAGTTTTACTTCTGTTTTAAGTTCTCAGGGAACCATTGTTACAGTCATAACCCCAGACGTTTTTTATTTTTCATTTTAGTTTATTTTTTAGTGATTTTTTTCTTTTTATTATCTTTTATTATTATCATTTAGGTTTCATTTATTTTATTTCTTTTTTAGTTTTAGTTCAGTTTTAAGTTTTATTTAGTTCCTTAAACTTATTTCAGTTAGTTGCCAAGATAACATTTGTCATTTTTACAGTGTACATTTATGATAATTATCATTATCATCATAGTAAATAAAAGTAATAAAAATGATTCAAAATGTTAATGAACAGATAACAGGCCTTAATTGCTTTTTTTAACATGACATTTTGGAGCAAAACTTTGTTTATTATTTTTATTTATTATTATTACTATTTATTGTGATTCAACAGGAGTAAAAAGACAAAGCTTAAAAGAGAATAAAATATAACAAAAACCATCATATTTATCTATTATTCTTATATATTTTATTTCAGCTTTATTTCATTCATTTTTGATCATTTTACTTTTAGTTTTGAATGTTCAGAGAAATAATGTTTTCATGACATTAGCAAAACATCCTTACAACGTACTTTCATTAGCTGGGTTAACGTGAATCTCTGATCTTCCTCCTTCCACTGACAGTGAGTTTCATCATAGAGGGAAAATTCTTCTTTAGTAAAAGAAAATTATTTTTAGTGCATCTCACAAAACGAACAAAAACTAAAAGACATTAGTGACCGAGCGAAGGTTGTGAAGGCTGTACCTGTTGGCAGACATGAGGAGCGCTGCTGCTGCGGTGTGTGTGAATGGGACAGAGGGGCCGGCGGGGGGCCTCATCACTCTCTCCACACTTCTGCTGTCACTCTCTGTGTGATGGAGCGTTACTCAGAGTCACACCCACGGACACAGCTTCCTCCAGCTTATGCTGACTGGGGGAGGACACGTTACTTCTCTAGTGCACTACATTCCAATCATACATGATATTCAAGTATGGACAAAAATCGCACATATGCATCGGAGTAAATGTCTACAAATGAGATGGTTTGTTTGAAATCAAAGCAAGTGAGATCATTGCAATGTTCTCCCTAACTCAACCCCCTTCACAATAATCATTTTTAATAATATCTTTCTTAAATTCAATGATATTCATTGACGATCCGATTGCCTCAACATCAGGAGATTTCTTTAAACAACTGGAACTCGTTACACCTATCATAATGTTACCTGAGGAAAACTTTAGAGGAGACACATTTGAGATTCCAGGTGCCTTTCCTCAGAAGACAAACTCCATTTGTTCTCCATTTACTCTGATGTTGCTATAGGAGAAACAACTGTGATATCGAAGGGATGATTTGTGATAGATTTCTCAGCATCCAAATCATCCCACAAATCAACTTTTTATCTTTTGTCAAATCAACTTAGATAATTAATGTTAATCAAATAACATAATTTTTTGAGTTTCTATTTATTAAATATCAATCTCGTTTGTTGTATTAACTCAAATTTTTAATTTCAATGGGGGCGTCAAAAATCTCACATATGCATCGGAGTAAATGTCTACATAAGTGCATGTGCCTTGTAATATAATTAAGATATCAGGGTTATTATCGTCAACAAACGTCCAGTTTTTTTAACGTTTTAAAAACTTTTTTTTCTTGTGAATGTTAAGGAACGTTACATTTGAATGTTCTCTGAACGTTCTGAAACAAATAATATTTAAAAAATGTTAGACAAACATACAACTGAAAGTTTAAAAAAATTTGTTTGTGTGCTAATATTTGTGCTACATCTATTAACGTTACTGGAAGAAGGTTTGTTCATAACTTTGTGAGAACCTTGCCAAAGTTCTGAGAGCTGCTACTATATTTACTACTGCAATTTTAAGACATTTAAATAAGATTACAAACGAACATTTTGTGTTAATATACTTACTTTATAGCAATTACAACCTCAAAGGGGCTATATTTAACCATTTTCATGTATTAATGGCTTCTTGTATTGCCAATGTGTGAACAGCTTGTAATGGAACTTAAAAAACGAGGTTGTCCTATGTTGTCTATGAAAGCCTGTAGACGGATTTTTATGTGAAGGACTCGGGATGGTTTTGCCGGGAAAATCAAAAGGATGTGATGGTTACGCACGCTCCCGAGAGCCTCTCTTCCGTTCTATGATGACACATGAAATGAATGCTTATACAATGTTCAGGATAATACAGAAAGAGCTGTTCTGTTCTGTAATATCAATGTGTAATGCAAAGAAAAGGGAATTATTCAAACTGTAGTCGCACATAGCCAGTCTCTATTCTCAAATATACTTTATAATCAAACTATTATAACTGTTAATTACCTCATCTGTCGACATAACGCCGGGAGCTGGTACAAACATATCCACATCATTATGATCAGATGATTTCTGAACTGCTGTCATTTTTGTTGTTTATTTTGTTACTGAAAGCATGCAGCTCATATTTACATCTAACCGTCGCTCTCAGCAGTGTGTACGGCGTCTGGATGTTCATTAACCGCATATGGCAGGTATTTCCAACTTCTGTTTACTTCTAAACAAAGAACGAAAATGATCGAGGCCTTGAATCAGTTCAGTCTGTTGTACGCGTGCACGAGCAGTAAGTTGCAGCTGCAGTTCACCTAATGACCACCGGTGTCGCTAATAACAAGGGCTTCTAACGCTATACAGCCCCTTAAAATATATCATAATTAAATTAAGAAATTAATAAAATCCTACACCACCAAAACAGTAGGTAGCCTTTCCCAGTGTTTCAGGAATACACTGGACGGATGTGACACATTCATATCAAACTTACACTTACACGCAAACTTATGTTTGACCACAGCATTATTTTGATCAGAACAGTATTTGTTTAATTTTTTTTCTTTTTTTCTCACAATAACTTGAGCTTGGGGAATTTTAATAAAATAAAAATAAAAAATAGACATATTTTACTAAAAATAAAATTAACAAAATATAAAAATAAAAACTAATTCAAAATATTAATAAAAACTATAATAGTATCTCAATTATATTAAAATAACACTGGCTTGGGGAACACAGTTTTTATTAAAATTTGAGAAAATTAAGTTATATTATTTATCTGTCTTCCTGCCATGCTGTAGAAAAGGTCTAAATGATGTCACTTCCTTGGTTACTTCCAGAATTTCAAGATATGTTTTATTATTGAGGGAAAATCATGTGGTAACAGGATTAAAATCCAAAATATGGGACGCAGCTAAATATTATGGCAACCACAATGGCCAGTTCTGCTAGTTCAAATATATAAATATTCAGTCACGCTCACACACACACACTCACACAAACACACAAACACTCACACACACACACATACACACACTCACACACACACACACACACACACACACACATACACACACTCACACACACACACACACACACACACACACACACACACACACACACACACACTCACACACACTCACTGGCTCCTCCTCTTGCCCGAGCGCAGGGATCCCGCTGGGCAGAAGCGCCACTCTCTCTCCAGGGGAAGGCGGCCCTCAGCGCGGGGCCTCTTTATCATGCAGCCGCCGGCCCCTGGCCTTGGGAACTGACTTGCAGCAGTGTACACATCTATTGGTTTGGCTCGGGGCCGGAGGCTCCCTTTGTCTCCCCTGCAGACAGAGATGCCGACTGGGAAGTGCATGTCATCGCTGAGTTACCGAGGCAGCCAACCTTCAAAACACCCTGAAATTTTAAGCACAACTGCATCATGGGACATCTACTAAGGTCTGTGGCCCACAGCGGCCCTTTGAACAGGAATGATTATGAACCCTCACCCTTCTTTAAGAGGAAAAGAGAGGACATCATCTCCCTTTGACAGGACATTAACTAAACCATGCCGTGGACAAGGAAATGGAGCTCATCAAAACAGCTCACAAAATCACAAATCAAGCCTATTTTACAGGGTTATTTTCATGATTATTAATCACATTTACCCTCCAAATTCTCATCATCACAATGTGTCCAAACCTTTTTTATTTTGTTTTTTATTAATTCACATAATTCTCAATAATGATTCTTGGTACTATACAGTAATTTGTATTTAAGTCAGCCAGTACAACAAAATACCATGATGTAAAAATACTTTAAATAAATATATATCATTATTTTGTCATTATACTAACGATAATGACTTTTTAGGTTGATATTCTCATTCTAGGATATTTTATTGAATTATATTATAGGATATGTTATTGAATTATATGATATTATATTGATATGAACACTCCTGTGAGTGCAGAATGAGTCATCAATATTTTTCATTGATGCAGTGGGGTAAAGCACACCGCCACTGGACTCTAGAGCAGTGGAGACGTGTTCTCTGGAGTGACCAATCACTCTTCTCTGTCTGGCAATCCGATGGACGAGTCTGGGTTTGGCGGGTTAGGTGTAAAGTTTGGTGGAGGGGGGATTATGGTGTGGGGTTGTTTTTCAGGGGTTGGGCTTGGCCCCTTAGTTCCAGTGAAAGGAACTCTTAATGCTTCAGCATACCAAGACATTTTGGACAATTTCATGCTCCCAACTTTGTGGGAACAGTCTGGGGATGGCCTCTTCCTGTTCCAACATGACTGCGCACCAGTGCACAAAGCAACGTCCATAAAGACATGGATGAGCGAGTTTGGTGTGGAGGAACTTGACTGGCCTGCACAGAGTCCTGACCTCAACCCGACAGAACACCTTTGGGATGAATTAGAGCAGAGACTGCGAGCCAGGCCTTCTCGTCCAACATCAGTGCCTGACCTCACAAATACGCTTCTAGAAGAATGGTCAAAAATTCCCATAAACACACTCCTAAACCTTGTGGAAAGCCTTCCCAGAAGAGTTGAAGCTGTTATAGCTGCAAAGGGTGGGCCAACTCCATATTAAACCCTACGGATTAAAAATGGGATGTCATTAAAGTTCATGTGCATGTAAAGGCAGACGTCCCAAAACTTTTGGCAATATAGTGTATTTCAAGAGTATTTCTGTATATTTGATGTATTCTAGAATTGTGAAGTACAAATGTACAAAATCATTGCATTCTAGTGACGAAGCGTCCGTGGCCCGTCCTGATGAAGAGGATCCTGTGAATGTCCTGCACGCTCAAAAGCACAGGTAGACTTGAGAAAGTGGAGAAGACGAGAGCGGGACGGGATGAATGTCACTCAGCGGTTTGAACTCAGCAGGGACTCTCAGTGTCATGTTATGTGTGACATGTATTCAACAACTCCTTTCTACATGACAGAAAAGAATTGTGCTAGGCCAGCCCTGCGACTAAAGCGTATGAAATTGCATTATTAAAAAACGTATTTCCAAAGCCTTGAGGAGGACGCCTCACATTGACCGTGCAGTCGAGGTCAGTGGAGCATCAGCAGCGTTTATGTGAGGAGAGAAAGAAAACACTTCAGGATTATTTTATTCATTCAGGTATTTGGTGGGAAAAGGTTGTTTGTAACATAATTATTCAAAAATGAAAGATACAAGTCACTTTTGGAACAATTTTTAATAAACAAATTACAATAAAACTACTGACACTCTGACCCTAAACACAAAGAAAAAAAATATATATAACTGATATTTTGTTTAGACTAGAATAAATAAAACATTTTTTTTTCCCTGTTTTTCACAACAATTACAGTTTTTTGTATTCGCTTTGGTACTAAGTGCACGTTTTTCAAACATTTCAGCGTATTTTCAATTGTGTTAGTACAATGCACAAAACCACAAAGTATCCTTTTCACTACACAAAATAAGTGTTTCATCTTTATAAATGTTTCATTCACAGAAACTGCCTTTCATAAAGCTCTTACTATCAAACTTTTGATTTGCATCTCTTCAGTTTAATACATTTGTCTATTATTAAATCCAACTGATCTTAATGGTTAATCAATGAATCATTTGCTACACCAATAGATTTCTATAGATATTGATTATATAGACATAGTTTCTACTTTGTTTGCAATTTCCGATATGGTTAACCTACCATATGTAATGAATTCTTTTTACATTATAAGCGATTAGAACCACTATGTGTGTGTGGCCAGGTAAACTCTACATAATGCCCCCATAAAGATGGCAATATCCTAAATCCTTGTCCTTGCGGGGACATTTTTGTCCCCATGAGGAAACAAGCTTATAAATCATACAGAATGAGTTTTTTTGAAAATGTAAAAATGCAGAAAGTTTTGTGTGATGGGTAGGGTTAGGGGTAGGGTTAGTGTAAGGGGATAGAATCTAGAGTTTGTATAGTATAAAAACCATTACGTCCCTACAAAGATAGTGAACTAGACGTGTATGAGTGTGTGTGTGTGTGTGTGTGTGGGTAGGTGGGACAGAGATTTGCAATTTGTGAACATAGAGCAGAATAGAGTATAAGGGAGAGGAAATAGTCGATGGTGTAACATCAGACTGATCAGAAGAAGGGAGACAGATGGCATCAAATACAGCATTTTACATTACAGTATGTATGCCATGTGATACTGTAAACAGATTACCATGGTAGAGACTACCACATTACTGTAACTCACCCTTATAAAGGTCAACTACAGTATAGATTCAGTCATATGGTACAGTGAGAACATTTATTGGCAGCAAACTCTGTTCTATAGCCCAGTGTCATAACTTTATCACACCTTTTGATAACACACTGATTAGATACTATTACAAACATTATGGATTCAATTACATAAGTTAGGTAATGTAAGTGTATTTTCTTATGTGGCATCTGTAGCCTGTGTTACTGTAATTAATTCAGCAACGAGGGTGATTTGAAACATGTATCTTGCATTGTTTTCTGTTGAATGAACTGATTGTTAAAAGTACTAAATTGAAAGAAGATCATACTGTTGTGTTTCGGTGATTAAACCAAATGTTCTCATTACATATTACAATAATCTTGTGTTTGAAACAATGATTATGTGGACTGAAAATATGTGCAACTGAATGAAAGCATGAGATCAGGTTTTGAAAGAATGAGAAAACTGTAAGTATAAATCCTGCCGTGTGTGTGTGTGTGTGTGTGTGTGTGTGTGTGTGTGTGTGCGTGTGTGTGTGTGAGAGAGAGAGAGAGTGTAATTTAAGGTTAATTACGTTTTTGTAATTTTTTAATAATTGTATGATAAATTATTTAAATTGTAAAGTATTTATGCATTATTGTAATATTTGTTCTATTGCCTTTAACTGATGCTGATTTTTAGAATATATTGAGAATAATGGTCTCAAAAAAAACTTACAATATAATATTTGTAATTGTGCATTACAATATTAAGATTTTTATGGGAAATGTGATGGTCATGAAAGAAATGCAAGAAATCATGAAGGTCTTAAAATAGGCTTGATTTTTTTTACAACAAAAAACACCCAGCTGTAAATTTATAATAATACTTATCTTGATAGTCAATTATCAAGTCAATTATTATTTCTTGATTTTTGTTATTTGACGATAATGAGCTGTTTGATGCAGAAAACAAAGATTAAATCAATGATCAAATAAGTGAGAATAAGTCTTTAAGAGTGAATGAGCTGTGCAAGCTTGGTTTTAGTCAAGAAAAATAAACCTTTGCTGCCATCCAGTGGCATATCACATGAATAACATCCAAAAGTGAGAGTCAGAGTCAAATCTGCACACTATAAATGACTGAAACTAAAGAAGCCATGTTTTAAGACACATCTTAATAACTTCAGTTACATGAAAAGACACAATGTTTGTTTACAAGTTATTATATGCAGAGACTGTAACAGGAAGTGGCAATAGTTTTTGTGGAAATTTTTTATGGAAAGTAATGAGTTACATTACTTTTGCGTTAATTTTTTCTCACCTGGGATGGGCTTGCTTGTTTATTTTTTAATAACAACAAAAGAAGTTCTATTTTTGGCAAATGTAAAGGCCCTTTCACACCAAAAGTGAAATAAATAAATAAGCCTCAAGCTGAAAGAAATGCAAATTCACGCCTGTACAGTAGAGGGCGCAGTTAAAGAAAAAACCTTTCAGCTGTTCAGGCATTCTGGATTGAAGTCAAGTCTCGTCACCTTTATTTTATCGCTTTTTACAATGGCGATTGTTTCAAAGCAGCTTCACAGTGTTAAAAGGAAAATAATGCAACAGAATTTGATTTGGCTGTACAGCCTCTCTGGAGAAAACGGTGATGTCATCCAGCTCATTTCAATTATCATATAGTGTCAATGCGGGCAGATCAGTAATATAGTTGAATATTTAGTGTCCCCAACTGAGCAAGCCAAAAGCCAAAGGTGGCAGAGGCGACGGTGGCAAGGAACCAAAACTCCATCAGGTGACATAATGGAGAAAAAAAACCTTGGGAGAAACCAGGCTCAGTCGGGGGGCCAGTTCTCCTCTGGCCAATGAACAAACAGTGTATGATTATGATTCTGGCAACATTGATCGGAGATCGGAGTCATCATGCCGGAGACGGGTTTATTGAGGATGTCGTGTCGATGAGGCGTTCATTAGATCGGAATATTCGAAAGATTGGAGTCATCACGCCGGAGACGGGTTTATTGAGGATGTCGTATTGATGAGGCATTTACAGGGGGGAGTCTAATTGACACGGTCTCTGCAGACATTTCAGGGATGCGTTGGTCATGTCTAGGCGCAGGTCTGCCATCTGATCTGGATACGGCCCGGATCCGGCCGACTGCAGTAAACCTCGGGATAAACAGAGAGACTAACATTAGCGTAGATGCCATTCTTCTTATGATGTAACGAGTACATCAGGTGTTATGGGAAGTGTTCCCGGTTCCGGCTGACCTAGTTAATGCAGCCTAAAACAATCATTTAACTGATTTGAATAATAGAAATTGATAATGTTCTATGTGTATGCCATGGTAAAGAGATGTGTTTTTAGTCTAGATTTAAACTGACAGAGTGTGTCTGCTTCCCGAACAATGCTAGGAAGACTGTTCCAGAGTTTAGGTGCTAAATAGGAAAAGGATCGACCGCCTGCAGTTGATTTTGATATTCTAGGTATTATCAACTGGCCAGAATTTTGAGACCGCAATAGACATGATGGAGTATAATGCGTTAAGAGCTCGCTCAAGTACTGGGGAGCTAAGCCATTTAGTGCTTTGTAAGTAATTAGCAAGATTTTAAAATTTATACGATGTTTAATAGGGAGCCAGTGCAGTGTTGACAGAACCGGGCTAATATGGTCATACTTCCTGGCTCTTGTAGGAACTCGAGCTGCTGCGTTTTGGACCAGCTGGAGTTTGTTTATTAAGCGAGTAGGGCAACCACCCAGTAGAGCATTACAATAATCTAGCCTTGAGGTCATGAACGCATTTTGCATTGAAAGCATGTGCCGTAATTTAGATATATTTTTAAGATGGTAGAATGCAGTTTTACAGATGCTAGAACAGTGGCTTTCAAATGAAAGATTGGTACCAAAGAGCACACCCAGGTTCCTAACTGACGACAAGGACTTGACAGAGCAGCCATCAAGTGTTAGATAGTATTCTAGGTTACTACTTGTGGAGTTTTTTTGTCCAATAATTAAAAATTCTGTTTTTTCTAAATTAAGTTTTAATTTTTAATTACTAGTCATCCAATTTTTTATATCAGCTATGCATTCCGTTAATCTTGAACTTGTGATCGGTGTGACATCTCTTCATTTACTGCTACAAACTGATAGCGGTCAGTTGTATGATTGCATACTCAGTAAGTATGATTTAAACCATGCCAATGCAATTCCACTAATGCCATCATAATTTTCGAGTCTATTCAAAAGAATGTTGTGGTCAATAGTATCGAATGCAGTGCTAAGATCAAGTAACACTAATAGAGAGATACAACCACGATCGGACGATAAGAGTAAATAATTTGTAACTCTAATGAGAGCAGTCTCAGTACTATGATACGGTCTAAATCCTGACTGGAAATCCTCACAGATACCATTTCTTTCTAAAAGGAGCATAGTTGTGAGGACACTGCCTTTTCTAGTATTTTTGACATAAAGGGTAGATTTGAGATTGGCCTGTAATTGACTAATTCTGTGGGATCCAGTTGCGGTTTTTTAATAAGTGGTTTAATAATAGCCAACTTAAAAGTTTTCGGTACATATCCTAATGACAAGGATGAATTAATGATATTAAGAAGAGGATCTATGACCTCTGGAAGCATCTCTTTTAGTAGTTTAGTCGGTATAGCGTCTAGCATACATGTTGTTGATTTAGATGATTTAACGAGTTTAGCCAATTCTTCTTCTCCTATAGCAGTGAATGAGTGGAATTTTTCCTCAGTGACACTACAATGCACTGTCTGATGTAATACTGTAGTAGATGGTTGCATAGTTATATATTTTTTCCTAATATTATCAATCTTGCACGTAAAGAAGTTCATAAAGTCATTACAGCTGTGCTGTTTACAAACGTCAGAAGTTTTATTTCTTGTTAATTTGGCCACTGTATCAAATAAATACCTAGGGTTGTGTTTGTTTTCTTCTAAGAGAGTCGAGAAATAAGCAGATCTAGCAGTTTTTACGGCCTTTCTGTATGCGATCATGCTCTCTTTCCACGAAATGCAAAAAACCTCCAGTTTTGTTTTCTTCCAGCTGCGCTCGATTTTTCTGGCTGCTGTTTTAAGGGCCCGAGTGTGCTCGTTGTACCATGGCGTTGGACTATTTTCTTTAATCTTCTTTAAGTGGAAAGGAGCAACGGTGTCTAAAGTGCTGGAAAAGAGAGAGTCAATAGTTTCTGTTGCAACATCGAGTTCCTCTAGGCTATCTGGGATGCTGAGAAGATGGAACTGATGAGGAAGATTATTTACAAAGCAATCTTTAGTCGCAGCAGTGATAGTCCTGCCATATTTGAAACGAGGGGACGGCTTTGCAGCCTTTGCTAAATTAAGTATACACGATACTAGGTAATGATCTGAGATGTCATCGCTCTGCTGCAGAATTTCAACGGTATCAACATTTATTCCATGTGACAGTATTAGGTCTAACGTATGATTACGGTGATGAGTGGGTCCTGACACGTGTTGCCTTACTCCAATAGAGTTTAGAATGTCTCTAAATGCCAATCCCGATGCGTCTTTTTCATTGTCTACATGGATATTAAAATCACCAACAATTAGGACTTTATCTGCAGCCAGTACTAACTCTGATAGAAAATCAGCAAATTCTCTGGTAAAGTCTGTATTGTGCCCTGGTGGCCTGTATACAGTAGCCAGCACAAATGTCAAACGGGATTTATCATTTACACTACATAACGTTACGTAAAGCACCAAAACTTCAAAAGAATTATATTTGAAACTAGACTTCTGAGTAATACTGAAGATATTATTATAAATTACAGCAACACCTCCCCCTTTGCCTTTCAGACGCGGCTCGTGTTTATAACAATAATCTTGGGGGGTGGACTCATTTAATGTAATGTAATCATCAGGTTTTAGCCAGGTTTCTGTCAAACACAGCACATCTAGGTTATGATCTGTAATCATATCATTAACAATAAGTGCTTTTGGGGGAAGGGATCGAATATTCAGCAGCCCGAGCTTTATCATTTGATCATCTGTATTATATCTGTTTTTTATTTGTTGGACATCAATTAAATTTTTACCGTTGAATGGTTTTGATGTTTTTTTGTATTTACTAATTCAGGGAACAGACACAGTCTCTATGTGATAATATCTAGGTGAAAGAGTCTCTATGTGCTGGGATTTATCTGACTTCTGTGACGTGAGACAGCTAGCAGGCGGTCGGGTAAGCCAGTCCGTCTGCTTCCTGACCTGGGCCCCAATTAGTCAAGGTTTAGCTCTAAGACTATGTGCCAAATTACTAGAGAGAAGAGCGGCACAGTCCCAGGAAGGATGGATGCCATCTTTTTTTAACAGGTCAGGTCTGCCCCAAAAGCTTTTCCAATTGTCTATGAACCCTATGTTATTTTGCGGACACCACTTAGACAACCAGCCATTGAGTGATGATAGTCTGCTAAGTATCTCATCACTGGGAGGGGACCAGAGCAAAAAACTTTGAAGAATAGGATGCAGGAGAAGAAAGTTCAACATGCTTACTTCAGCAATTAAACTTTTAAAAAATAAGACACAAATGTGATGTTTATCTAAAGTCATTTTTGCTTATTAGTATGGCTGAAGTGTAGGTCAGCAGCAAAGACATTGGTTAATAAAGTGAGATTAAATACATGAAGTATATTTGTGTCATTTGATATATTTAATTATTGCAGGTTTGCGTAATATTCAGAGACTGCATTTCACTTTTATTATTAATTTTGAGTAATACTGAATCTGTTTTTGTGCAAGTGTGATGAGTAAATGCCTGCTCACATTTAGTCTAGAGCTACAATAACCATCATGTTCACACACAGCGCACACAGCGTCTCGCACTCACAATTTCTCTTAACATAGGGTGTTTTCACACTTGCACTTTTGGTGCGCACCCGGGTTTGATTGACGTCAGAGTTCGGTTTGTTTGGATGATGTGAACGCTGTCTTCCGAACTCGGGTGCGCACCCGCAAACCGTACCCGTAAGGTGGTCTGGGGTTCGGTTCATGTGAACTTGCAATCTTACTAAATCACGGAAGTGAACCGCTATTAATGACGTATGATTTGATAAAAATGTGTGTTTGTGTGTGTTTCACTCATTTTCCTGACGAGCGTGACTGACATACTGCAAGCAGAGAGCTGTATCTCATTTCTGCTCGTCTTCAGCGTTCTTTAGAGCATTTGCAGTACATTCGCGGCAGATAGACACAAGTGCCATTACGTACTGAAGCTTTGGTAACAAAACCAACGGTTCAAAAACAAAAATATAAAAGTGAGGTGAGCAACGCTATGCATTTTGCCACCTTCTCGCTCGCCGTCGTTACCAAGCAACGGGGTAAACAGCTGCTGCTTTGATGACGCAAACGCACCCCGGTTCGGACCTAAACAATATAATATGAACACAGTCCAGCGGGGGCAGGGGGAGGGGGGAGCAATCGAACTAAGTGTGAAAGCACCCTAAAAGAACCAAACTCAGACTCCTTTAAGTGGACCAAGAGGTGAACCAAGTGAAAAAGGACCCAGTTTTCTTTACGTTTAAACTGTCCCTGTCCCTGAAAGAGGACTCAGATCCTTTTTTGGTCCACTTAAAGCTACAATATGTATTTTTTCACCACTAGGGGTCGCTAACCTCTTTAAAACAATAACAAACGCGTAGATTGATGACGCAGTGAACGAGCACGGAATCATGGAACTTGTCGTCATAACGATGGATGTAATAATGTTTGTGGGGAAATAATGTTTCTGGATGAGTGAATGTATTCAGTTTGGAAGCAGTTGAAATTGCAATAAACAAGTGTACGTTGTGAACGAATAACTTGTAGAGATCTGCCAGAAGAAGCAGCCATGATGAACAGACGATTTGTACGGAGGCATCTGACTACCAAACTACATTGGAATTCGTGAACAGAAAAATCAAGAAACCCCAGAGCGGGTTGTGTTCAGATTGCGTGTTTTTAGCGAACCGTACCATAAAATGAGATCGAACCGTACCCAGACCACCTCTCAAGATGGTCTCGATTAGGTGCGCTTAAAATGGGTCTGAGATAGTTTGGAGTGTTCACATATGGGCCAAAAGTCATGTGAACCGTGCTCAGACCCCTGAAAAGGACCAAGTGTGAAAACACCCTGGACTGTCAGTCAATAAATGAAAAAACAAAGTAACTTGAGCTACTTATTTGAAAAAGTAACTCAAATATTAAAGACCCCCTACCCCAACACTAGTAATAATATCATATCGGCTAAACTGATTTAACAAACGCTCCAGTGCATATTTGTGTTTGCAATCTGAAGAGCGTAAAAAGGTTTCTATTTACAATGATGCAACCAATCACAGACATGTCTGTTGATCTCTTGAACGCAATGGCCAATCAGAAGTGTCCAAGTTAGTCAGAATCCACTCACAGCTCAAAACAGTTGACCCTATGTTTACTTTCTTCACTGACACAGACAAAAATGAAAAGACTATCAGTCAGAGCTCAGCTTTAGGAGGGAAAGAGACAGGGCAAGTTTTACATTCCCATTATTCATTCTGCAGACGCTTTTATCCAAAGTGACTTTCAAATGAGGAATACAGCAAGCGATTCATCGCGAAGAGGAAGACAAGCACGAGAAGTGCTCACAATACAAAGTTTCAGACATTGCTTAGAGTACCATAAGCTATAGGGAGGAATTAAAGGAAAGTGAAAGCACAGATTTTTTTTCAAGATAAAGGAGACTGAGAGAAAAAGATGGAGATGAGGAGAGAGCAGGTATTGACTACAAATAATCTACTGACCACTGACATGGGTTTAAAGCTATTGTTATCCAATTTTGGGGCCTTTAAATGTCTTGAAATGCACATATGAGTGATTCTATAATTGGAGATACATTTTGCATTTCAAAAAGTTAAGGAAAAAAGATGTTCACTTACAGAAATTATTGCCAGTATCTTATTGAAAACATATTAAATTTAAAATAATTAATTGCTTGCCAAACACAAGTTACTTCCTTCCTTTTTTAATTTTTTTACTTTTAATGAAAAAGTATTTCAGTATTTTCTTTATAGTATTCTTTGTTAACTCTGTTACTGTCCATTCTGTTACATACTGTCACCATTGTTACTCAATACTTACCTTAGTAACAGAGTTTGACAATAACAGAAATGACAATTTTAAACTTTTTAGCCAAAAACTCCACTTGCTAGCATAAACGCTAAGAGCACATGGCACTAATGAAATGACTTTTAAACACCCCACTGTGTGATCAGTGATAAATTCTGTTTTCCTTTTGATATTGTGGTAACATTTTTGACGTTTTACAAAATTACTCTTTGTGAAAGAACTTTTTAGAACTACTTTCTCAGAGAGAGCACACACATACATTTCAGTGCTTCAGATCTTATCAGTGAGGGGAAATGACTATTTAGAGCTTTTGTACATAAAATAAATGAAATATTACCCAAAGAAAAGTTAAATAAAATATTTTGATTACACAATGATACATGATGGAAAAAAAATACACTGACTAATTTGGACAACAAAAAAAATCATGATTTTCAGCTATATAAGACTTTTTACAGAAAATATTATATTGTTATGGCCTGTAACATATTGTGTTCCATGACAATGAGTAACAAATTATTAAAATATAACCATTTGAGAAAAACTGACTTTGGACACCAAATGTACCTGCAATTATAGAATCACCCCTATGTAGATCAGACAAATCAACATTTTGTCCCCGAACCCTTTTATAATCACAGAGGTCCCAAATTTGATCTAGTAAGGGTACTAGCTCAAATTTGAGACCTCTGTGATGATAAAACCCTGCCTATAATCACCATCCCGACCCGACCCCGGTAGCTTACATTCTAAACTATACACTGGCTGTGTTTTACTCCACTTTTAGATATACACTCGCAAACTTACCTATAAGCACTTCCTTTCGGGGGAATCCCCGTCGCCATTTTGAAGTGCGTTCAACTTCGTCAAGTGGGCAAGAGAAGTTTATTTGGTCAGACCCTCGAGCCCTCCATTTCTTATTTGTGCATCCTTGCTTCCTTTACTCGCATCTTAGCTCCCTTAGGATGCGAGGGAAAGATACACCTGTGTATCCTCGCTCATGAGTCCTCAGGAAGCTTCCTCACTCCTCGTCCCTCGCCTCCTCACAGTGCAATTAGAGAATTGAGATGTCCATCAAGATGGCTGAGTACGATCGGTTTCCAGGGTTACGGGATGGAGGACGGAGGAAAGAGGAAACAAGGAAACATCAGTTTGAATATTGAGAAGCACTAAAAAAGTACCTCTTGAGTGGGTACTAAAAAAGTAAGTTCTATATAATATGAGTGTGTGTAGTATGAATGTAATCCGGACATACTACGGCTGCATCCAAAGACTAAAAAAAGCTGCCTCCGGAGGATGTATTCCGAGGAAGGAAGGCATCAAAACACGTACAAATCCAATGTTAGCTTCACTTCCTGTCTCCTGAGAGACCTTCATCTGATCGAGTTTTGAAGGCAGCATAGATTCATCCTTCGCCTTTGATATCCCACAATCCTGTGCGTTCCATTCGGTGACAGTTGAGCTAAAAAAAATCAAAGATGGCATCTGAAAGTTGCGGTTGCTGGTCAGTTTTTGTGTAAATGTAAGTTTTTGACCAAAGTTTTCCACTTTTGATGTAATTAAATATTTGCTTAGTTCTCACCAACGCTCGCTCTTTAAACTGCTACGCTGCCTCAGAAGTCTGTCTGAAATCAGTTTTGTGAGGAACCTTTGTGTGCAAACGCTGCCTGCAAAGTCATTGCCTGACAGGGCAGTGAGGCAACAAGTCACTGCCTAAGTTTTCAGATGCAGCCTACATTCGCCGTGTTGTTATTATCATGTGATCTACCAGCATCAGTTACGTTGCCTCACTACCATTCATAAATCCTCTATGGCCTCATGGGATAGTAAAGTGTAGTAAAAGTTTTTTTTTACCCAGATATAGTTTATTGTATTGTTCATTTTCATGTACCATTTTCGTTTGTGTAATTTTTTATATTTTCTCCAACAGCCTAAGCATACATACAGGCCTATAGAATGGTGCATAAAACAAATTCATAAGGAAAACACTGTAAATAATAAATCAGCTCCATTGCTGATTCCAAGGGCTCAGTGCATTCCATTTAAACGCATTGCAAGCGTTCCGCCAGTAGTGGCCGCTCGTGCAATGTAAGCAATGACATACTTAGTGAACGAGACAGAGGGAAGTTAGCGAGGGAAGTGCATTTTTGGACTTAAGGCCAGTGTTGCTAATTCTGCCAATTCTGTCTTTTATGCTGTTGCCGCGGGTAGTTTTTGTAGTCCGCGGGTTGAAGCGAAACTCACAGACAGACGTAAAGGTTGACCAATAGAAATGATTTATGGGGGAAAAAACTGGTGCATTCAAGTCATGTCGGAAGTTTGTATTTACGTTAATACGAGTGAGAAGCTTTTTTTTAAGCCCTGATGTTTGCAGTTGATATTGTCAGGATTTTCAATTTACAACGAAGTAAGCTAATTGCGTGCACAAAATACGATAGCATTGTGATATAACAACATAATAAAGATAAAGTTTACAGTGGCTTAATAAATTAATTAAAAACATAAAAAAGCAAAACACACCTGATGCACATTCTTTGTTCTTCTTTACATAGAAGTATGTAAGTATGTATAAGTGTGAATAAGTGTGAAGACATGAGAGAGAACTGTATTCGGTGCGGTTTTCTGTATGCACACACCCGAAGTACTGAATTTCGCATCTGAATGGACAAATACACACAACATTAATTCAAAATGTCAGTTTTGGAGAATATTCACATAAACATAGTCGGTTATGTCTTAAGAGAACGTAAACAGTTGTGAGAATATCGGATGTGCATCAGTGCATTGGATCCATGCATTCGGTCTTAAAGTGACAGCAGCGTAATAATGCCGTCTGTGCAGAAAGAAAAAGATAAAAGCATTCACTGCTCTTTATATTTAATTTATAGAAATAAGTATGTCTGCTTGAAATAAATAAAGAATGCATATATCATTCATTGAAAAGAAGACCATGTGTTATTCTTTACACTCTAAAGAAAAATGGTGCTGAATAGCACTAAAAGTGTTTCATTGGCTTGTAATCATAGGGGAACCACTTTAAGTGCTATATAGCATCTATCTTTACAGGTGCTATATAGCACCTTTGTCAAATGGTGCTATGTATAACCATAAGAGGTGCCATTATATAGCACTCACGGGGGGCCTTGAGATGATAGTAAATGATTGAAAACTTTACTTACAGAATGCTTCAATCACAAAACATCAAGATATAGCCTAATTCAGGGGTTTTCAAACTTTATGATGCCAAGGACCCATTTAGTCTGCTAAACATCCTGATGTGAATGTTCACACAATGTTAATTAATAACATCCGTATTTTGTTGGTCCAAATGACCTCCTACTGTAGGTACCATGCTAAACCATACTTTTTTGTGGCTTTTTTCTAAATGCCGGTGTTTGACGTCAATATGACGTTTGCATGAGACGTTTGGAAGATGCTGTATTTTGATTACCACAGTTAAAAAATAACAAAATATTGTGTAATGATGCAATAATTGAACGTTTTGTGGATGTTAACATCATGACATTTAGTAAATGTTGTGTTTTGGTTACTTACAGTTTTTCTTGATTGCTAACACACAATTCATGAAACAATTCACTATTTTCTCACAAGTATAAACAAAATATCAGAACTACACACCAACTACAAACCTCAGACTCTCACGTCAAAATCAAATATTTTAGTCAAAAACAATATTCTCGTTTGTCAGATGAGAACTTTGGCCTCAGATGACACACAAAACCTAACTTTCCTGCCCAGTGAACACTACTGAGAACAATTCAAAACACTGTTACAAAAAAACTCTTACAGTTTTTTCCAGTTGCTAACACACTAAAATGACATGCACAGCACAATTATTTAAACTGACACACAGAGAGCAAAACCTCTTCTCAAGTCTCCTAAAGTAAACACATTTTGTGCTTTACACACATTTTGCAATTCAAAATGGCACTTTTTAAATGCACTGAACACGGTTCTCTGCATAAGACACAACAACCTGACATAAAGTCACGTTTGCCATTTCAAAACACTGCCATTCAAAATGACACTACATGAGCTAATTGGCCAATACATGTGCCACCTGGCCAAACACCTGTTTGGTTAATGGTTAACACTTCAATCAGGATGTGAGCACTATGAAAAGACCACAGGTGAGCACCTTTTTTTACAACAGCAATGGAAGAAGTTGCAGAGAGAGGAAGAGGAAGAGGGAGGATGCAATTTTCTTTTTCAGTTTACTGTTTTTTTGTGAACATATTTTTGTTCAGTCCAATGTAAATATATCTGCTGTGCATATGTTGCACTGACTTGTTTGGTGAAAATTTAAAAAATAAATGTTTCAACAGCATGTGTGTGTATCTGCAAATATTTCTGTGCATGTGAACAATCTGAAGAATTTTCTACAATTTGAACTACATATTTTAGTATTATGGCAAAGCATACTAAGGTTGAGAGTGCTTTTCATTATGCCCAACAGTGTGTAGTTGGTTAGACAAAAATCTGGTAATATGAATGAAGTGTGTGCCATTTCGTGCAAAAGTTTGATTTTGATAATGATATGTAGTTTTGGTTGCAGTGCTTCATTTTGCAAGATATATGAGGTATTTTGCAGTTTGGGTGTGTGGTTTTGTGAATTGTGTTAAGTATGTTAATAAAAACCAGCCTAGTTTGCAAAATTGTGTGTTAGCAATTGGAAAAAACTGTATTGAGATTCATGAATTATTTTGCTGCTCAATGTCTATCCCCACTAGAAATTTTACGTTCCCAGAATGTTCTCAGAACGTCCCCGCTGGTGTCAAGGGAGTCGCCTGGTAACATTCCCAGAACGTTCCAAGATGGTCATGATGTGGCGTTCTTTATAGGGTTGGGGGACGTTATTTGGCGGACCTTCAGGGAACATTCAGGACGTTCTGGAAATGTTTAGGGGACCATTACTATAGGACGTTCCCTCTAGGTCTCTACACTACATTCCCATAACGTTTGCAGGACCTTTAGGGGACCAACCTAGAATGTAATTTTTTGGTCCTATTTAGGTCCTTCCATAACGTTTACTGAATGCTTTCAGAACATGTTTGTGTGAATCATTGTACACTGGGCTCAGTAAAAAGCAGGATTTGCACAAAAGTGCTTCTCAAAGATGGATCAATACCAACTCTTTGTGATCCAACTTCATATCCAGAACACATAAGTACCACACTTTATAATGTGTGTGTTTGCAAATGGCCTTTCTGAATGTGCTAATGTGGCTAAAGCTACCATTGTCTCTTACTGTGTTCACAGAGACCAGAACTTGTTATTTTTAGCCTGAAAATGCTCACCGCAGTACAATTCAGAAGCACACTTTTATTACTTCTTAAAAATAAAACTAATGCCATAGCTCTGATCTCTGTGAATGCAGTCAGAGGGAATGGTAACTTTAGCCACATTAGCCGTCAGCGTCCTAACAAGCACATTCACAAAGGCGATTTGCGTACATTCACAAAATATAACGTGCGGTACTTACATGTTCTGAATATGAAGTTGGACAAACAGTTGGTATTGATCCATCTTTGAGAAGCAACTTTTATGCAAATCCTGTGTTTTACTGACCCTCATTTGCAAAGCAGTCCAGTGTACATAGATTCACACAAACATGTTCTGAAAGCATTCAGTAAACGTGATGGAAGGACCTAAGTAGGACCAAAAAATAACATTCTAGGTTGGTCCCCTAAAGGTCCTGCAAACGTTATGGGAATGTAATGCTGAGTTCACTGCACTGAACAAGATATATTTCAGCGCAGTCCCGAATGAAACGTCCCCATCTGACTAACAGGGAACCGTATGGGAACGTTCAGTTAACATCCCAAATGTCCTCTTTGTAATGTTGCCATGTGACCATAGAATAACCAAAATGGAACGTCCCCCTAAAGTCATATCATGAACTTTGAACTGCAGCACTTTCATAACCAAAAGAGGACGTTTTAGGAATGTCCCTAATGTTTTGTAAAGGTTCGGGATTTTCATCACCTTTAGAGAACTTTTAGGGAATGTTGCACAAGGTCGCGAGAACGTCCCCTCCTACTTGGGTATTTCAGTATACAACATAAATGAAAGAGTAAAATAATATGCAGATACAGTAAAATACAACAATGAGCTTTAGGGAAAAAAAATATTTTCATTACACTACTGTAAAATGATCATACGGTAGATGAAAAGCACTAGAGAATAAAAGTTTAAATACCAAAGAACTGAATATGAACTTGGTATGCACCTCAATACAGTATACTGTCAATTACAGTACAGTAAAAATAAATAAGGGTCTCCCACTGCCAAATTTTAATTTACAATCAGTTTCTTGTTCTTCTGACAAAATACTTTCTCTACCTCCCTTAGGCAGTCATTTCTCAGTTCTGAAATACAGCTACAAATAAATTTGACAATCACGATTTTGAAGGCGTACATCTGCAGTTTAGAATAGTGAAAATTCACTCATCTGAAGAACTGTTACTGTGTACTGTAATTATACCGTATGTGTTAGTAGTATAAAAACCCTGTAGATGATTCTTGATGCATTTTCTAAAGCATATAATCACCTGTGCTAGTAGTTATATGATCCTGAGATTCTGATTGGTGTCATCAGTTTTGATACTTAATGTTTACTAATGATAAATGTGTGCTTTATGACTTCACATTGTGACACTTGAGTTAATTATATTATGTGTTTGTGTTTTATGAATGAGAACATGGTTAACCCTGTGCAAAATGAGGGCGTTGTGGAGTTCTGCAGAAAACATTGGGAAAATTGGAAAGTGTGTGAAAACTTAAAACCAATAAAATATCAACATCTAATGATGCTATAATTTGACGTTGTGTGGACGTCAATCTAACGACGTTTAGCAGACGTTGGTTTTATTTGGTCATTTAAAACCCTGACTTAAAACCGATGAAATGTCAGCGTCAGCCTATATTTAACAGGGGTTTTCAAACTGGGGTCCGGGGACCGCCAGGGGGCCGCACGGGAGTGACAGGGCGTCCGTGGAAAAGGCTAGAGGAAAACTGTAATAATAATAATTTAGATTAAAATAAATGAGTAAAGCAATAAATTAGATCTAAATAAACACATAAATAAGTAATGTGATTAAAATAAAATAAAAATTAGTAAGTTATAAATCTATTAAATAGATTAGATTAAAGTAAAAAAAAAAGATTAATATAAATAAATAAAAATTAGATTAATATTAAATAAAAAATCAATAATACATATAACAATATATTAATACAGTGAGTAGAACAAAATATATAATAATATAACTGAAACTAATTGTAGATATATAATATTAATTTTTAATGTGTATAAATTGGTTGTTTATAAAAGACAGATGCTTATAAATTTTAGGATGGGGGTCCCTCGCACAGGGATGATCATATTTGGGGGTCCGTGGCATCTAGGGGCCAGTTGTTCAAAAGTCGGATTTCGACTATCGGATTGGATCAAATCTTGAAAATGAGTTGTTCAAAAGGAAAAAATGATTCTGAAATCAAATTAGATAATAAAATCCAATCAAGGTTTTGATCTGGATCTAATCATCAGTTTGTGTTTTTCAAAACTTTTTAGTAAGATTGGGACACCTTTGATCCAAAAAATCAGGATTATCCTGATCCCAGCAGAAGGGTGGAATTCAGGAACAAAAATGTAATAAAACTTTATAACTGGTCAAAAAATGCATAATTTTTATCATGTAATATACATACACACATATGTTTTATTTTGCTCTTGATTAGTTTAACTGTTAAAGTAATAAATTAGAAGTCGACATTAGGCTACATATTTAACCTTTCGGTAACCTACTGTAAAGTAAAAAAAGAGATTTTTGCGCCATAAAATAATCCCTAAACAGCTGTAAATATTAAACAAAAATATTATATTAAATTTAAAGTGTTTTATCACTGTTTGTAAACTATTGGCACAATCATAAGAGATGACCCAGTCAAAAGTTATTTGCGAGCGAACGCAAAGTTTCTCGGGTGACGGTACACAAAACTTTTCTGAGAGAACCCAAAAGCATGAAGTATTTTTTTTCCCCATTTTATATTTTTTTCCATCACATGTCCCTTTAGGGGCTCTGTAGAGCACTAGTAATCCAGATTTGGTAATCTGAAAAGGCGTGTATCTGGATCAGGTCCAATTTTGCTTTGAAAAACCGGCACAAAAGTAAAATGGATTAGCTGATCCTGGATAGCAAAACATGGATTTCCAAATCCAGATCATTCTGATCCAGATTAAACTTTTTGAACAACTGGCCATAGAAGATTGAAAACCCCTAACCTACAATACATGATATAATACTATATTAACGCTTACTCTAACCCTGTTCATTCAACCCTGACTTTCAGAAAAAAAATGACTCACAATTTCTAATTTTGTTAAGGCCTAGAATTTCTACCCTTTGTCCTGCTTTCATGTCTAATATTTTCGTATAGCAGGTTAAAAAGAGCAGTCTTCAGAGGATACATGTGTAGGGAAGTGAAACGGCCACTAGGTGGCGCCTGAGATCTCTTGATCTTTCATGCCAAACTCCGATATCTGTATCAAAAGATCTGTAATAGGCACCTTACATTGAAGTATAAGATCACGTGTGTGCTTGTTATCTTGTGTGGAACTAACCCACACAATCACATTCATATAAATGAAGAACAGCAAATTCTTCCATGCTTTTTTTTATAAACATACTGAAGTTGGCTGGATGTTACAGATATTGTCCCAGGCCCAATGATGAGATGATGTAATCATTGGGCCCTGGAGATTTTGTCCTTCTGAAGGTCGCAACGTTTGCACTGACAGATTATCAGAGATGCAACTCGCAACAGCACAATGTTTGAACTCAGAATTGATGATTTAAAGGGGTCCTATAATGCCCATTTTTACAAGATGTAAAATAAGTCTCTGATCTCCCCAGAGTGTGTATGTGAAGTTTTAGCTCAAAAATACCCCACAGATTATAATTGTCACTTTTTGAGGGTGAGCAAAAACGTGCCATTTTTGTGTGTGTCCCTTTAAATGCAAATTATCGGCCCCCTTTCAATAAGAGGGCGGAGCTTCAAGAGCTCGTGTTAGCAGCTCCGATTACCTCACGCAGACACACACTGAACATGTCAGAAACTGTTCAGCCTTTTATGTTCAAACCGGAGTCGGACAATGATGGAGAGACTCAAAAAGAAGTCACAACATGTAGAATGAGACAGGGCGTTTCTGAAGGGTTAGCTGATGAATTTATGAGTTAACTATCATCAAGTCATTGATTAGCATATTCTGTCATGATAATCTATAAACCGCTCATGTGGGAACTGTTGTAAGATGCCTTCAGAGAATATCTGCTGCATGAAGAGAGAAAAGGTATAGTTTAGTTTAATTACAGTTATAACTTATGTTGTCATTTTGCTGTTATGACATGCTATTGCATTTGTGTTCGTACTGTATTGCAATAAATGTGAAAAGACGGATACGACAACTTGAGCGACTCCCAAATGTACTCTTCCTCTTCTCAACATCCCGGGGGCGGGGTTTATATAAATTTTAGGGTTAGTGATGTCACTAACCCGTGAAGAAGCTCGTTGTAGTCCCTACCAGCCGTTTGTTGTAGTCCTTAAAAAGCGATTTCTGTAAAAGAAAATATCTCCCTTTGCTTTGAACTTTGAGCGTTATAACTTTGCAGATGTTGTTTATGGTCAAACAGCAACACTACACACTAACTAAAGTTAAAAAAGTGAAATCATAATCAACCTCCCCTTTAAGAAGAAAAACTAGTAAATAGTCTCTTGTGTATTTTCTGCAGCAGTAAATAACCTTGTGGGAGTTTCCATCAACAGACAAAGTAAATTCAGATTAGACTGAAGATTAGAAAAAATAACTGGGACAGGAAGAGATCACCGCAAACTTCTGTGTGTCATATTAAAGCTATGAGGCAATCTGTGCTGACTGTGTGGTCAAGTGTGTGGAAAACCTGAACTCTGTTTTACAGTATTCAAAATTATTCATGGAATATTGATCAGAACTACAGTGACATGTAGGATTGCAGCAAATAGTTTTCGTTTCAGAATTAATGATAAATAATGTCCTAGATGACGAAGATCCAAGATGAATAGGCATATTTGAGAAACTTGATTTCTTTAACCCCTTAACTGCACCGATTTTTACTCTAAAATTACTATAAAATCAAAGGCATATGTCTAACCAAGTTGTGTTCCAAATTTGAAGTTGATATCACAAAAATTGAAGTTCCCATGATTTTTTTTTGGGCGCTGTACCAAAAATAGCCACTGGGTGACACACACATTCCATTGATTTTTTTTTTTGTGATGCATTTCCTGTAACAAATGAATACATTTCTGTCCAAATATCACTTCTATAACAAAACAGTCACCAAATATGGAACATTGAGACTCAGACCTTTCCTACGATATGTGTTTTGTCAAGATTAGAAAAGGTTTTAATAATAGACCCTCTATTTTAACTACTTCATAATCAAAACCTTTTCTAAATGCATTAATAATAATATAATTACTTTCCCGCTGGAACACGCCCCCTCAGCCGGACTGAGTGGCAGAAGAGCTGCTTCGTGACTGGAGTTAATGGGGGAAAACGCGAGTAAAACAACCGGTTATCAGTTTAAACTAAAGGTTTGACTCGATATAGTGTTCCTTACAACTTACCAAAGATCCAGTGATCCATGGATATTGACATGCAGCCAGGAATCGTGTTTTCCTGATATTTATAAGAGCCTGATTTCAATACATAAATATTTATCCCTGTCAGTCATCACAATTTCGAGAGTGAATCCCGCATGTATATGCGGATGAGCCTATGTATTGAAGCGTGTATGTGGCCGCTTGTCAAGAATGGAAAACAAAGTTTTATTCAAATTCTGAATATATTATAGGCCTATTAATTATTATTTTTTATATCACCTAGACAACGCGCTAAGAGTGCTCCCTTTATAATCACTGAAAACTGTCACTCATTCAGTGAATGCGATCTCACAAAGTCCCGTTATATGAATCAGTGAAGCTGACGACACAATGAATCTCTTATTTACATAATATCCACACTTAGTGAGGATTAGCGCACATGCAGAACTCAGCACTGGACAAAGACTCGAATGGTGAGTGGAGTCTAACTTCAACACCTGTGATTGGCCGTTGCGTTCAAGAAATCAACAAACATGTCTGTGATTGGCTACATTACTCACTGAAGCGAAAACACGTTGGAAATTTAATTATTTGACGAGCGCAAACACAGATACGCACTGGATCTTTTGCCAACTCTTTTCCGCTAATATGCTATTATTAGGAAGAAAACAGATCCTAGACCAGCAGTTATGGGCAGCTTTTCCCTCTAAAAGCAATCAGGCTGGCGCCGGGCCTGGTTTTGTGTGTTTTTCGCGGCATTCATGCTGAAAACCAATGCTGCCTCTCAGTCTTTTTGCCACTCAATGGGGCGTAACCGCAGTCAGTCCGGCCAACGGTGACGTCACGCGGAAACTCTCTATAGATGTTGTAATTTGAAACATGACACCACCCACTAGGGGAGGAGCCTGCTAGAAGAATTTACCATTTCCATAGTAACACAATATCCAATTTTAAAACGGTTTTGACAGCATGAATTTTGAGTTTGTAAGCTTTCGAATGATACTTAATTTATATGTGATATGAAAAAAGGCGATAAAAAAAGAGCGGGACGGTGACAGCTACTATCTAGAAAACAAATATCTGTTTTCTACAAAGATTTAATGTCAAGAGGTTAAATCATAAAGTCAAAAATTACACCTTGAATACATGTGAGTGAACATCCTAATCAATATTTTCAAAATCCTTTTTGTTTCTTTTTACAAATATCATGAATTTGTTAATAAATACATGTTTTCCTGACAATGTTAGTTCAGTACTGCACAGGAAAACAATTAGTTCAAACTGGCTTTTGAAAATAAACCATATCATAAACTAATCAAAATAAAATGTTTTTAAACAACTTTCTGTCTTTGAGTGATAGTCAGGCTCAGCAATAAAAAACAAACAAGAATTTCTGGTTTTTATTTCTTAATTTAGACACTTTAAGCTCCACGATAAATATTGTAAGTGAATTTCAATTCTGAAAATGCAAAATTGTTAATCATAGAAAATTATTTGTACTTTTGAATGCAGGACGAAGCTGAATTGACCCTGAAGGTCAATGAATGAAGGTACTGTGCTCGTCTTCTCTTCCTACTGGGAAACTTTTTAGTGACGTGATGATGATGTTTCAATGAGGGAAAGCTTGAAGGGCAAGGATGGAAAAGTATGGCTTTCAAAAAGAAAAATTCGTAAAATCCCTTTACGTTCACGTCATTAAAAATTACCAAAGTCAGACTAACATTATCTCATAAAAAAATGTTTTGTTACACTTTATTTTGTTGGTCCCCTTTAGACATTCTATTGACTATAGTAACTTTGCACCTACATGTCAACTAACTCTCATTAGAGTATTAGTAGACTGTTAGGTTAGAGTTAGAATAAACTGACATGTAGTTGTAAAGTTACTTATAGTCAGTAGAATGTCTGTTGTGGAGCATCAAAATAAAGAGTTATCAAATATTAAGGAGACAGTCTACTAATACTCTAATGAGACTTAGTTGACATGTAGTTACATAGTTAGCAGAATGTCTGAAGTGGACTATACCAAAATCAAGTGTTACCAAAACTTGAAAAGATATTAATAAATCCATCAAAATATAGTTTCACAGATTTCAACATAAATCATACCAGAATTGTTTATAAAAAATCAAATGGTTAATTAGTCATTTGTGTTTAAAAGCCCCCAGTTATGGTATTTTCTACAGTAATTTCTCTCTTTAAATCAAAAGAAACGCTAACGTTTGTCCCCTACATGCATCATATATGCTGTCCATGCAAATGATTGCTCTAATGGAATAACCATTATTCTTCAATTTCCTTTGGAGGGATTTCAGTATTGGGTCACAGCATGTGCACTTTACACACTTAGTTCCCTTTAAAGGCACAATATGTAATTTTTTGCTGCTAGATGTCGCTTATTCAAAACAAAGGCGTGGCTTGATGATGCCTTGATTTCGCTGAGCTTTTATTCTGCCGCAGACGAGCGCTTCAACTTCTTCCGCTCATGTGTATGTGGGGTAACGCAGCGCTGTTTTATCATATTACACACATTTGAGTGTGTTGAAAGTTATGTTATAATGCTACTCTGTGCGTTCACTCGGCGCTACTATGAGACACTTGTTCACACTGCAGTAAGAGATTCATATTAGGCATGGTAAAACATGGTACTCGCGGTAAATCAAGAAAACCAGATTTAAACAATAAGACTAACTGTGTTGAGCTGTAGAACAATGATTAGTTTTCTGTTGATGAATGTATTCAAACAGTTGCTCGCCTGTCTAATAAATAAAATAAAAACATCGAGGGTAACGCGGGTATGATGTCATTGATAGGCGACACACGGACACGGTCCGTGTCCTGGTTAAAATTGCTTATTTCTCTGGATTTAAACATTCTTGGAAACATTTGATAATGTAAGTACACAAGTCAACAAAATATACACCGATCAGGCATAACATGACCACTGACAGGTGAAGTGAGTAACACTGATTATCTCTTCATCACAGCACCTGTTAGTGGGTGGGATATATTAGGCAGCAAGTGAACATTTTTGTCCTCAAAGTTGATGTGTTAGAAGCAGGAAAAATGGGAAAGTGTAAGGATTTGAGCGAGTTTGACAAGGGCCAAATTGTGATGGCTAGATGACTTGGTCAGAGCATCTCCAAAACTGCAGCTCTTGTGGGGTGTTCCTGGTCTGCAGTGGTCAGTATCTATCAAAAGTGGTCCAAGGAAGGAACAGTGGTGAACCAGCGACAGGGTTATGGGCGGCCAAGGCTCATTGATGCACGTGGGGAGCGAAGGCTGGCCCGTGTGGTCCGATCAAACATACGAGCTACTGTAGCTCAAATTGCTCAAGAAGTTAATGCTGGTTCTGATAGAAAGGTGTCAGAATACACAGTGCATCGCAGTTTGTATAGCCGCAGACCAGTCAGGGTGCCCATGCTGACCCCTGTCCACCGCCGAAAGCGCCAACAGTGGCACGTGAGCATCAGAACTGGACCACGGAGCAATGGAAGAAGGTGGCCTGGTCTGATGAATCACGTTATCTTTTACATCACGGATGGCCGGGTGTGTGTGCGTCGCTTACCTGGGGAACACATGGCACCAGGATGCACTATGGGAAGAAGGCAAGCCGGCGGAGGCAGTGTGATGCTTTGGGCAATGTTCTGCTGGGAAATCTTGGGTCCTGCCATCAATGTGGATGTTACTTTGACACGTACCACCTACCTAAGCATTGTTGCAGACCATGTACACCCTTTCATGGAGCGGGTATTCCCTGGTGGCTGTGGCCTCTTTCAGCAGGATAATGCACAAAGCAAAAATGGTTTGTGGAGTTTGAGGTGTTGACTTGGCTTCCAAATTCCCCAGATCTCAATCCAATCGAGCATCTGTGGGATGCGCTAAACAAACAATTCCGATCCATGGAGGCCCCACCTCACAACTTACAGGACTTAAAGGATCTGCTGCTAACATCTTGGTGCCAGATACCACAGCACACCTTCAGGGGTCTAGTGGAGCCCATGCCTCGACGGGTCAAAGCTGTTTTGGCAGCAAAAGGGGGACCAACACAATATTAGGATTAGGTCATAATGTTATGCCTGATCGGTGTATAACATTGTTCTAGTGGTTTTTGGATATTTTAATCCAAAACTCTTACATACTGTGCCTTTAAGTAAGCATGAACCAGAATTTGTGATTTTTCTTCCCTATTGTGACGTATATATCTGAGAGAAACAGCTTCTCGAATGAGGGAAATGTAGATTTTGTCCATCAGGAATTGATTGGATCACTGGCTCGCTGTGGTTGTTTAAAAATAAATACTGCAGTATTCTATAAAATGTCGAAAAATAAGAAATGTCGATTCAGATTTCATGTTAACTTTAAAAGAAATAAAGCCGGGGTTTGGAGTCTTGGGACGCTTGAGGGTGTCAGGTCTTTAAAACTGTATATAATATTCCATATTCCATAACGTATTTCTACTTAGTCTAATATGTTCTATAGCTTTTATTTATAAATCTACCGTATCTCTGTCAAATAATACAGTGGATTCACAATGAATTCAGGGCATGTCAAAGATTTAAAGGTATTGAGAAAGTAGGTCAGCACTAGTTTAGCATAATGTTATTAATCAAAGGTGTTATCCAGTGTTATACATTTTGAATGTATTGAATAAAGAATGAATGACCCTGGCAAGAAATGAAATGTTAGTCACTCCTTATTGCACTATTTTTGACGGGAACTTCTGATCAACTTCTCTTGAATGGAGTTCTAAACTTTACACCCACATCATCTACATTATCATCATCATATGCTATATGAATCTGTATGTTTCTGCCCAGGACATACATATGGCCATATACATATATACAAGACTCTGTGTCTCTCATAAAGTGTGAATTTGAATTGTTGTTGTTTTATACAGTATATGTGACCCTGGACCACAAAACCAGTGGCACGGGTATTTTGTGGCAATAGCCAACAATACATTCTATGGGTCAAAATTATCGATTTTTCTTTTATGCCAAAAATCATTAGGATATTAAGTAAAGATCATGTTCCATGAAGATATTTAGTAAATTTCCTACCGTAAATATATAAATTTAATATTAATAGTAATATGCCTTGCTAAGGACTTCATTTGGACAACTTTAAAGGCGATTTTCTCAATATTTAGATTTTTTTGCACACTCAGATTCCAGATTTTCAAATAGTTTCAAATCTCGGCCAAATATTGTCCTATCCTAACAAACCATACATCATTGAAAGCTTATTTATTCAGCTTTCAAGTGATGTATAAAGCTCAATTCATATATCAACCATCATATATCAACCATCATACCAAGACTGTATAAAGTAAACTATTGAAATGTGAATATTTGTAGAAATACCAGCATTAAATTCTCTTTCTAAGGAGCACCTTCCAGTTTCACAGCCTTTGCGGGTTTGTAATATTGAATTAAACTTATGTTCTAAAAACATTTCACTAACATTCCCATTAAGTTATGCAAACGTTCTATGAATGTTCAGAACGTCCAGTCCAACATTCCATTTTATCATTCTTCAAACATCACCGGAACGTTACTTTTGAATTCTCTCTGAACATTCTGAAACAAGTAGTAACATTTAAAAAAAAGAACGTCCTAATGTTTTGAGAACATTATTAAAGACCAGAACTTTGAACGAACATTCTAGAATTATTTCTGAAAACGTTCCTTGTTATCTGGGTTGTTACTGTCAACCCTGTTACCTTTCTGAAGTCATATCACATATGTGACCCTGGACCACAAACCCAGTCATAAGGGTCAATGTTTTGAAATTGAGATTTATATTATTTGATATTATTATTTATATTATTTGGCTGAGATACAACTATTTGAAAATCTGGAGCCTGAGGGTGCAAAAAAATCTAAATATTGAGAAAATCGCCTTTAAAGTTGTCCAAATGAAGTCCTTAGCAATGCATATTACTACTAATAATACATTTTTTATATATTTACGGTAGGAAATTTACAAAATATCTTCATGGAACATGATCTTCACTTAATATCCTATTAAAGAAAAATCGATAATTTTGACCCATATAGTTATTGTTGGCTATTGCCATAAATACCTGTGCGACTTATGACTGGTTTTGTGGTCCAGGTCACATATAGGTAATGTATTAATTTAGCTTGGGATGGCACAATGCCATGTATGAACACAAAACATTATACATGTCTGATTTAAAAGTCACATTTAAACGAAAAAAAAAAAGACCATTATGTTACCCCATAAAGAGTCATATGACTAAGATTTCCTTTCTTGTAATGCACATTCATTCTTTACAGAACATACATGCGTCCAAAATGCACATTCTGGGACTTCCACTGTTGTTATGTTTCCATATCTCACCTAACTACCAGCTATGGGTGTGGCAAACCAAGCATCAGGCTTTACGTCATCGACTCGAACGTAACGTAAGCGTACAGCGCCGCTCGCGCACTCCCCCTAGCGGAGAAGACGAAGAGGACGCTCATAATGGGTTGTGAAAGTGGAAAGTACCTTATGGAAATCCCCTACTGGCTTTTATGTACTGGTATCAATCGGGCTGTCTGAACTAGAGCGTAGACTTTGGCGTGTTTTGGACGCGAGCAGTAAACCCAGTGGATCTCCTAAAGCGAAATGGACGATTAAAGTGGACTGAGTGAAGTAGCAGTGGAGCCAGAGCATCTTATGGGCTTTGTTGGTGGATACCGACATATTGAACAGGTAAGAGTTGTCCGCTTCATCCCTCGCCTCTCTAATGTCGCGTCCAGACTCTGTCCTAAAGCAAGCGGGCTTGATTTCTCCCGTATTGTCTCGAGCTCAAACGGCAGGCTGTCTTGTACGGACGGATACAGTCTTGAACGCCACGGATTTGACAGCCATTGTTTGCGAAGACGTCTCTTATCAGCTATTAAGGACGTTAAACGGAGAAAACGTTCTATTGTTGCCATGGGGACACATCGCTTCAGTTCGAGTGTTACAGTGTTGCATTGTCTAACGGCTTCTGTTCTGTCAAGTCAATTACGTAATTCGAACGTCGGCAACTGATGTTACAATGTTTTTCGCGTCGCTCTCTATTGTCCCCGTTGTGCTTTGTGAACGCAGTCTTGTCGCTTTCCCCACGAATATTTCGCGAGGGGTATTTAAGGGAACACTGTCTGAATAAGTTGTCCCTAAAGAACCTCGGCGGCTGAGACAAATACATGGTGCCCTTGCAGTCAATGGCATTTTCCAGTCAGCGTGTCTGAACCCATCTATTGTCGCCTGTTCTGATAGTTTTGGAAAATTGATTGTGGGGGTGGACTTGTAAAGATCTTCGCCTTTCACTCCTCTGACCTCAAGAGCCCTTTAGCATGAGACTGGAATACACCATCAGCTTTCAGGGGCCACCATCAGTCTTTCAGTTCTTCACCTTTAGGGTGGAGGGAAACGAGGGGAAATTCTTATTTGTAGCACATGCTCGTGGGTTGAGCGCTTATGACAATGGTGTTTTTGTTTCATGTCTTCTTTCGCAGTGATAGATTGGTTCCCCACTCCAGATCGCCATGTCTCAGGGCCAGAACTTCCTGCCCAAGTTCCTGTTCGTGAGTAACCTCCTGAAGGCCGTGAAAATCAGAGAGCGGGTGCCCAATGACGTGGTCAAGCCTTCGGCCAGCAGCGGCCTGATCCATCACCTGCGTAGCATGCATCGCTACACCCTGGAGATGATCCGAATGAGCCAGTTCCCACAGGCCTTCCGCGAGGTCATCCAGGCGGCCATCTTGGACCGGGCCATGCAAAGCTCGCTGGAGCAGGAGAAGAGGTTGAACTGGTGCCGTGAGGTCAAGAAGCTGGTGCCGCTGAGAACCAACGGTAACTATGCCATGATTTTTATCAGCTCGAGTGCAAACGGTGTGTCGCGTTTCCTTCAAATGAATCAGTGACATTAAAGTTTCTTTGTATTGGTTTCTATTAATTAATTATACTCTTTAATTCTTCTAGTGAAATGCTCAGTGTTGGGTATGTTACTCTAAAAAAGTAAATAATTACATCTTCAACAGAGTAATTAGATTACTGTAGTAATTACTCTCTCTCTAAAAAGTAGGTAACACTTTACAGTTTCACTGTTACACGCATTACATGTAATTACTATAGTAATAACTATAAGTTATGCATAATTACATGCAAGTAACCCTAAACCAAACCCTAACCCTATTGTAAGTTCATGTAGTTACTTAATATTACTCAGTACTTAAATGTATAATTACACTGTAACAAAGACACCTTAAAATAAAATGTAAACCAAAAAGTATTGCATTACAAGGATAGACATGAATAATAAATAACATAAAATTGCATAAATTATTCTTGAACTGACTAACACATTTAAAGGGTTACATTAAAACATACATTTTAACATTAGACATACATTTTTGATGTTAAATCCACTATTGTTTTATATATAATTGTTCTATAGTCTATATATATCAGAAGTAACTAATTCAATTACAGAAAAATTAAGAGTAATCCCTTACTTTACTTTTTCAAGGGAAAAGTAATTAAATTAAATAAACAGTAATTAATTACGGTAACACTTTATGTCCTAGTTACATATACTTACATTAGTAACAACAGTAAATTATGCATAATTACTTGCAACTAACCCTAACCCTATAGTAAGTACATGTAGTTAATCAATATTACTCAGTACTTAAATAAATAATTACAGTGTAACAATGACACCTCAAAATAAAGGGTAACACTTTATTTTACAGTGTCATTGTTACATATGTTACGTGTAGTTACTATAGTAATAAATATAAATTATGCATAATTACGTGCAACTAACCCCTAAACCAAACCAAACCCTAACCCTATAGTAAGTACATGTAGTTACTTAAATTTACTCAGTACTTAAATGTATATTTACAGTGTAACAAAGACACCTTAAAATAAAGTGTAACTTTAATTACTTAGTAATGCATTACACCCAAAACTGCAAATGCTCCATAGTAAGGATGTTATAACTAGTAATAGTCTGATATATATCGGCCAGGCCAAATAATCAATCACTATTTTCCCAATTTTTGGCTGATAATTGTGTCTGCTTGGTCAGTTAACAAAAGTGTTTTTTTTACAGTGTCATTGTTACATATGTTACATGTAGTTACTATAGTTATAACTATAAATTATGCATAATTACATGCAATTAAACCTAACCCTAAACCTTCATGTAGTTACTTAATATTACTCAGTACTTAAATGTATAATTACAGTGTAACAAAGAAACCTTAAAATAAAGTGATACTTCTCTTATGATGTAAAAATATTTAATTCATAACATTGATCTTATACATCTCAGTTGCTTTCGTTATCTAGATACCACATCTGCCATTAAATTAAAAAAGCTACATCGTTAGACCACTTAAAAAAAAGTGGCAGACGGGAAAATCCTGCACTGTCCGTCACACTGATGTTTTTCCCCCTTTAATTCTACAGCACAGTTTGATTTAAGGGGCCGTGCCGTGATGCTGGGCTCACAGTGAGCGCTGTATGACTCTGATGTTTCTCTTGCTAGCTCAGGGTCAGGTCGCGCTGCTCTTCTCATATGAGTAATGCTGCGAGGGAAACTTCTCTGTACTTGCCATTGTTGCTCCATTGTACAGTCACTAGTTACAGTAACTGAAATGAGGTAAACAGAGACTACACGCATCTCATTTTCTCATTATACGTTTATCTGAAATAGCCAACAGTCTAGTGTTGTTTGTTTGTTAGTTTCATTATTTTATGCAGTTGTGTTAGTAGATGTCATTTTGTCATGTCTAGTTCCTGGTAGTGGATATAGTTTCTCATTCATGCATTCTGGTAAATTTCTTGCTTTTTTTCTGGACAGCCCAGATTTTTCCTTATAATGAAACAGGAATTTCCTTCATTATGAAAGCGCTAGACTGGAACTTGTTTTAGACAGATTGTGCTGATGTGATCCCGTAACAGAATATAGAGGGGAACTGGAATAAATGTAATGCTCAAATGTAATAACGCAATACACAGTGCACCCACAATGGCCATTTTAGGTCCTCTACGCTTCAAAACGCGTATCTGTATTTTCTTAATTTTCTGTCCTGTTTTGGTGGGAATATTTAAAAAAGCCCTTTCTGCATGAATATAACAACTTCCAGAGAACGCATGATTGCATGAACGGTAGATTTTAGACGGCTGTTGTCTTTTACCGATTTATAAAGTGCATCTTTAGGATTTCAAGTTTAGTCAGATAGTTCGATCAATAGTCTGATGTCACTACTAAAGCAGAGGATATGTCTAAAGTTTGAGGATGTGTTATGTACATTTATGCATTCATCCATTCATCCAAAGCAACTTACATTGCATTCAAGGGATGCATTTTTATTAGTAGTAGTTTTTGCATTCCCTGGGAATCGAACCCATGACCTTGGCATCATTGCTGTACTGTTTGAGCTACAGGAATAAATTGTATTGATTACAATTTATTAATTTATTGTATATTATATACAGTCAAACCAAAATGTATTCAGACACCTCACATTATCACAGTTTATTCGCTATAGTTTAGAAAATGGTAATAAAATATGACAAGAACTGTGTCAGAACAAATTCATCTTGATAATGTCAGATAACTTTGATAGAAAGGGATGTAATGGATTACAATCAACCAATCAGCTGTTCGATTCAACTACACAATTAGATAATACCAATTTAGCTCAACCAATGACCAAGCAATGCTTCATTTTGTTCAGTCTGTGGTGTCAAAGGTCACATTAGCAATTAAAGAAAAAACAAAAATAATTTTGGTCCCAAATTTTTATCAATTTTACCTTTATCAATTTTGTAGTCACTGTATGAAGAATTTTTGGGTGTAATATGTCACAGTTTACTTTATTTTGCTATCCTCACTTGCATAAATGAACTATAGTGTCCTGCACACACTAGTGAAACATTATATCTGGTGTGTGAATCATTTTTGGTTTGACTGTATATATATTCACAATATAGTATTTATTTATTTACCATTAGACCCCATTGCAGTTATTCAACATGAGTAATGAATGTACTAACTGACATGGATAATGACATCTGACAAGACAAAGATGTCTGAGGCTTTAGGTTAAATAGTTAAACAAGTTAAACCTCTGTTTTCAGCTCGGACCGCTATAGTGCATCTGATCATATGACAGTAAAATCTGAGAACTGGACAATGTTATCATATTTACTCAATGCTTAATCATTTCTTGAGGCCACACTTTTCTCCTGTGACCATTATTGCTGAATGTGTTGAAAAGGATGTGGTTGTATAGCAGATGTTGTTTGTATCCAAGTTTTGTGTGTTCATTTTCTATTCTTCATTGTGTTGGGGAAGCTGCTTTGAAACCGTAACTTCCCAAGTGAGAAGTTTCACATAATTTACATTAAAGTGTTTAAATACAGTCAAGCTGAAAAAGATGGCAATGCACACTGCAAACTATTAACAAAAAGTAGCTAACTACTTTGAAAGCATTTAAGGATATGTAACTCAAACTTTTAATGATGAGCAGAAACATTACATTTAATAAAAAAAAGTTAATGGTTTGTTTGAGACCAAATGTGCAAGAAAAAATTGGTGAATTTTCTGTGATTTTTCTGTGAAGTTAATTGCTTCACAATTAAAGAGGACATTGAGCTCGATCTGCTGTAAATCGAGCAATGTGACATAAAACCGCAAATTTGTTATTGGAAAAACTACTTATTTTGAAAAGTGCTTCTGGAAAATGTGGTTAAGTTAGGTATTGTTATAAGTTAGCAGCACTACTTTTAGATAGTTGGAGTTTGCAAGCTTGTTGGACTATCAATTCAGATCCATTAATGAGAGTATGATTTAGAGATGTTGTAGAAGTTGAAGTTCATACAGAAACTTAGTCTTGTGTAACAAAAAGAAAACAACCAAACACAGTCTATTATGCACTATACAAATAGTTTCCATATATAAACCATAGACCAGTTAAAACCTCCCTCTACTTAGGAACTTTTGGTCTTTGTGTTGATAGCATGTACAGACACAAACCATGCGCAGATTTAAAGAACAGGAACTAGATCATATGTTCAGACTTCCCTTATCGGCCCTAGAGACGGCATGGGCACGGCACAGGCATTCCTGTACAACATCGCCCCTCCTCTCTGGAAAGTCCAGACGCTTTATATCATGGCTCTGGTGTCAAGAGGAGTCAAGGGAAAGAAAAAGTTGAAGTGAAGCCCTTACGGCGCTTAATCAGAGAATCACATACTAGGGAAATTCCTCACAGTTGTGCGCAGGCTGTTTCACACAAGCGCATGCAAATGCGTACGAATGCATTTGAGCACACGTTGCACAACATCAGAAAGAACACAGAATCTAGGCCATGGGTATAGTGCTGCAGTGCATGCACTTTGAGTGTTCAAGTTACTGAGTTAAAGTTATTGATTTACAAAAGTAAGAGTTTTGAGACTTTGAGAAATTCCCTATAGGTAGCCCAACATGTTCAAATTGCTGTTGGGGTGTTATGAGGAGTAGATTTAATTGCTTTTGCAAAGATGGTCACATGTCCTGTTTTAAAATGCACACAGTTTGGATGAAACGGATATCTTTAAACTGCTTTAACACCTCTTGTGGAAATCCCCTGTATTGCTTTTATCTCATCCTTAATCTTGCTTCTTGACAAATACAGCTGAACTAACCTTTAGGTGTAAAAGAGATTGCTGTCAACATATGCAAACAACAAAGCAAAGATTATATATGTAGTTTTCATTTTCTTAGAATTATATGTAATGCATGGTTGTTAAGGCTCTATATGTTATGACAATCTTGATGATTGCGAAAGTCCAAACAGGAACTGCAAGTTTCATAGCCTTTTTGTGAATGCATGAATACCTTCTTTATGAACTTTATGAAGTGAGCCTATCTGCAAATGTGATGATGCATGTGGAAGGTGTGGTATCCTTCAGGACATCCAATGTATAATGGAAGACTTGCTGCCATGTTTGCAGAAACTGAGTGCCCATTTGTGATTAATTACTCTGGATCCTCAGGAAAATAATGACCTGATGGCACCACAAGAACATGCACAGTCTCAAGCCCTGAGATATAATCTGTGTTTGTTTTCATTTAGGTGATGGGAACTGCCTGCTCCATGCAGCCTCTCAGTATCTGCTAGGGGTTCAGGACACGGACCTGGTGCTCCGAAAGGCTCTTTATGCAGTGCTGAAGGAAACAGACACTAGTAACTTTAGAACGCGCTTTCAAACAGAGCTACTGCACTCTCAGGAGTTCACCCAGACTGGCCTGCGATACAGCACTTTGGTAAGCACTTCCACCTTCACAGCCAACATGCAAAATTGCCCTTTGTGTGGCACAAACAGCCAGCTAAAGCCAAATCTTGTCCTTTTGATATAACAAGTATAGAACTCATGGATATATGCAATTTTTGCTTCTCAGAACTGGGAGGAGGAATGGGTTAAGATTGTAGAAATGGCCTCTCCTGTGTCCAGCAGTAATGGCCTACAGTTTGACTCTTTAGAGGATATTCACATCTTTGTGCTTTCAAATATTCTACGGAGGCCAATTATTGTTATTGCAGGTATGTATCCGTTCCCGGAGCATTTCAATGCAATTCAACACACTCACGTACATCAACATGACCATAATATATGACAATTTTTTTTATTTATCAACAGACCAAGTACTTAGAAGTATGAAGTCTGGTTCCTCCTTTTCACCCCTCAATGTGGGGGGCATATACCTGCCTTTGCATTGGCCTCCAGGAGAATGCTACAAATATCCCATAGTGCTTGGCTATGACTCTCAGCACTTTGCACCCCTGATCACAATCAAAGACAGTGGCCCAGGTACGTCACTAAACCTTGCGCTACTCCTCAATGTGCTCTTAGTCGGCCCAGTGTATTTAAATATTTGATTTTTTTGTGACCCGTTCAGAGATCCGTGCGGTGCCGTTGATAAACCCGGGACGGGGAGGGTTTGAGGAGCTTCGAGTGCACTTCCTGACAGAAAAGGAGCAGCAACAGAAGGAGAAGTTGCTAAAAGACTACCTAATGCTTATAGAAATCCCTGTCATTGGCCTGGGCTACGATCCCACACAGATTATCACTGCAGCCAGGTATGAGCTAAATACACTCTTTGTTGAATTCTTGCTGGTTAAGTTCCTCAGTGTATCCTCAATGCCTAAAAATGTGTGGCACTTTTCTGTGTACCTTTTTAAACCTTGAATCCTTCCTTCATCAGACTGGATGAAGGCAACCTACCTGAGGATATGAACCTGATGGAGGACTACCTACAACTGGTGAACCATGAATATAAGCGCTGGCAAGAGGATAAGGAGTCTTTATGGGCACCCCAATCCCAGCGTCCCCCTCCCTTCTCAGTCTCCCAACTCTCTCTCATTGAGATCCGCTGTGCCACACCCCGCTGTACCTTCTACGTCTCGGTGGACACTCAGCCCCACTGTCATGAGTGCTTCGAGAAGCGGCAGGCGGGTCGGAAGCCCGAGGCTATTTCCAGCACAAATCAATCGTCATCCTCGGATCCAGAGAGCCGAGGGAGGCTGGAGCGCTCCGTCCTGCCTAGCCCGCGTTCTGCGCCCCCTACGGCCCCCAGTCTAAGCCTTTACAGTGAGACTCATGCCATGAAGTGCAAGACACCCGGATGCTTGTTCACACTCAGTGTGGAGCACGATGGGCTGTGTGAACGCTGCTTTACGGCGAGGCAAAACCGGCCCGCTGCCAACGGCCCACCGCAAGGCCCTTCTCACGGCTGGTGCCACAGTCAGTGGGCGCCAGGCAGCCGGGAACGAGAGAAGGAAAGGGAGAGGGAAAGAGAACGAGAAAGGGACACCGAGAGGTGTGTTATGTGTCGACAGGAGGTCTTTAGGATATTTAATGGTCTTTGCCCACCCTGCATGCAGAGGACTGCTGTTTCCGAGAGGGGGGATGCCCAGCAGCAGGAGCCTAGAACAGAAGCCTCAGTATGGGCACTGCATAGGGAGACAGAACGCACTGGCACCACCGGCCACACCTGGCAGACGCCTGCTGCCCGACAGTGTAAACGCTCCGGCTGCCAATTCTTCGGAACGCCAGAGAAGCTGGGATTCTGCACTATATGTTATCTAGACTACCAGACCAATCACCGTAAGTGCAACTATTCTGCCACTCTCTAATGAACAAGAAATATCATCTCTCAACTACAATCAGTTATAATGTCTCCACTTCCTGTTACAGGAAGCAATTCATAGGCATTGTAAAGTCAACCACAGGAGCAAATATGTGATTTTTGGCTGGTTTTGTCTGTACAGAGGCCACTCCTGCTATTGTCCAGCCCAGGCACACGTCCGAGGCGGGTTTTCAGAACTGTCCGCGGTGCCGGGGTCAGGGCTGCGGTGCCGAGGGAAAGGCCATGCTGGAGGGTTACTGCAACAAGTGCTTTGTGAAGGAACAGAGTGCTAGACTCAACCAAGCTGCTAGCAGGGGCTCTCAATCCCCACCTCTTGTCACGGTAAGTGTCCTTATTTGCTGTTGTGGGGGAAGTTTGGCTCTGCTTAAGTGTTGAAGAACCGATAAAACAACAAGCTCTGTTGTCTTTGTCCAGCGGGCCTCAAAACCACGTCCACCGCCGATGCTCACCCAGGCACAGTGTCGGCGTAGTGGCTGTAAGAACCTCTCCCCTGGTTGCACGGACCTCTGCCCGGACTGCCTCAGCCGCGGCCAGCGAGAAGGTCGGCGTGCCCAGGCGCCCAAAGAGAAAAGCAAACAGCGCTGCAAGACGCAGGGCTGTGATCACTACGCCAATCAAGAGAAGCAAGGCTACTGTAACGAATGTGACCACTTCAAGCAGATTTACCGAGGCTGACAAAACAGTTTAATGTCAAAAAGGGCCTAGTTCATCTGGCATTCTTGTGCATGCTGGTGAACACTCTTACACATGGACCTTTTTGCCCAGAATCCCCCACCCATCTTGGGCAGGGCCTAAAGAGCCCGGTGGTGCTGTAGAATTGGTGATTACCTCTCAAATGAAGTTTTGGTCATTTGTATCATGTGTATAGGACTGATGTGTGATGCTAGCATACAGAAACTAATGATACACAATGACGTCTAATCACACACCTGTGGCGTCTGCCATTTATATTGAACAGGGTAATTAATTGCAAACTTTCTTGGAAAAATTGACGAGAGCATGTCTAAGAATTAATCAGTTTAGCAACAAATTTGACCAAAGTTAATTTACCGAAAGATATGTCTAAGCCAGTGTACATCGCCACTGTGGACTGCAGAAAGCCAGTAGGCCTTTTGGAAGTACAGGAATAAGACGTACAGGGTATGCAGAGACCACCGAAGGACAGCATTTGATAGTTTATTCATAAAATGTAGGTTAAGTGCCAATGAGAGCTCGCTAAGCAGAGCTCGAATTTCATTTCCTGCTGCACCATTTGATGTCTGCAAGCAGTACGGATCTGTTGCCTTTGAGAATGTTTTTGTTTACCATTTGATCACTTTTTCGCAAGTCCTTCTTGCTCTTGAAACTATTTTTCACTTTTGCTTGCCTTGCTAAACTTCATATGACTTTGTCTGTTCTATTGAATGGATATGTTCATTTTTCTGTGGCTGAAAAATTCCTTAAGTGCAATGAAAACCAGATACTTGACACCTCCCCGATGTCTAGAGCTGATGAAATTAAATTAAGCTGAAGGGACTGGCCGTGGCAACAAAAAAAAAACACACAAGACAAGAGAAAAGTTTTGAGATGTCTGAAATCCCCGTCGGGATAAACAGCTAGGGAAAACAAATCAGTCCAAATATAAACACACCTTGGTAGGAAACGCCCGCTCCTAGATCTGTGAACTCCCTGTTTGCTGTTCTTGCCCAGCCACATTCTTTTGGTTGCACTACTCTCCTTTAAACACACAATGCCTCAGTCTATTCTTTGCATATGTTTAGTATGCACAAACTGACATTCTCTATTTGAATATTTCCGAAATATCTGCAAAGACGTAAAGCGAAAAGATAGAGTTAGCTCCTGTGGCATCATTTATAAAGAAATAACTGTCTGTGTTAAACATTCCCATCTTTGAAGTCCAATATTGTGCAAGCACATTTAGCTTTGTCTACTTGAGAATTAGATCCATGTGGGCCTATACAGAAATGTGCTTTGGATAAATGATACACAGAACAATTTGCAGTTAAATCATAAATTTAAGAGTGTCTACTCTTCAACTACTGGATCTGTTCAGTCAGATCATCACAAACTTGCACAATACTTAATAAGCTGCTCTGGAATTAGGAACGGTACTCCTGACTTACAGTACATAGTGACATTCCAGTTATAGACCTAGAGGAATATAGATGATAGAACTTTTGTGCAACCTTTCATATAGAATATCGTATGAAAAGCCTTGTTTTTTGGTTTGTTTGGTATTTATTCACAGCAAATATTATCTGTAATGTGTTTCAAGAATTATTTATATGTGGTCCTGGAATAAATTATTTTTAATAGAAAAACATAAACCAGTATCCTGTGTCTGTTTACCTTAATCTGCTTTTTTTGGAGCTTGAAATGCATGTTAAAACAAGAAGCACTAGAAAGTGCTCATTAAACAGTGCATCAGTTAGTGACACACAAGTGTATTATGTATGAATAAAGTTACATTGGTATTGGTAGCAAAACAACGTTACCATGCCAATGGCTTCTATTAAATAACTAGTTAGGTAACTGTGGTTAGGTGAATTCCTGATGACCTAGAGGCGGCACTATGTGATAGTGGATGATTGCAGTGCTAGACAGGTTGAAAGAATACACCAACAAAGTCACATAATAACATGGGCTGAGCTGTGAGGATTACTGGCCAAAGAAAACAAACTTTGGCAGCTATCCGAAAATCATAGAGTCATGTTACACAACTAGTGTCCTCTTTCATTCCTCCACATTCACCTGAAAAAGTAGTCAAGGCTGCTCCAGAAAAACTGCAGAGTTGACCTTGTGAAACCAGCCAAAGAGAATCCCAGGTGGCAGCAGTGCAGATATCGGCCAAGAAAACCACTTAGAAGGCAGCCTGTGTCACTAAAAATGGTCTATTGGAGTGACAATTGAGATCTCTACATAAGGGCTGCTGTCAACATCCACAATATCAAAGTGTAGGATTTATTCCATGAAGGGAAAGGTTTCTAACAGGAGACATAGACTTGCCATGTGTTGATAGCTCTGGCCCTGGTAATGGTGTGCCAACTGCAAGTTCGCAATCCATTAGAAAAGGTTTGAATCCATGGTCCAAACCCAAAGCTGCAGCTGAGTCTGGGTGCCAAACACAACCACCCGAACCTAAAAGACATGGTCATCCCTGGGGGGAAGCTGAAATGGACGGCCTGCCAGGAGTTTCAGGAGCAGAGAGAACTGTGGCTTTCCTGGCTGATCATTTGAGGTTCTACAAGGAGCACCTTCTGCTTGCACATGAAGGTTCTATGTATGTAACTGGTCCTACTCGACCCGCTCCGAACGGGACTCGGCGGCGCACTAACAAGGGCGCTAAAGACCGCAGCTGCTAGCGCGCCTCTTGAGGCCAGGGGAGTGAGGTTTACACACACAGCTCTTACTGGCATACGTCCGTTACACTCACCCCTCTAAACCTAACTCCCATCCAGGTCATGGCACCAAATGTAACCGGTCCTACTCGACCCGATCCAAGCGGGACTCAAACCGTCATGGGAGGCGGGCAGGCTAACAAGGACGCTAAAGACCGCAGCCACTAGCGTGTCTCTTGCGGCCATGGGAGTGAGGTTTACACACACAGCTCTTACTGGCCTACATTCGTTACACACACCCCCTTAAACCTCACTCCTATCCGGGTCACAGCACCAAATGTAACCGGTCCTACTCGACCCGCTCCAAGCAGGACTCAAACCGGCATCTTTGGCATGGGAAGCGGGCGTGTTAACAAGGACAATAAAGACCGCAGCCACTAACGCGCCTCTTGAGGCCAGAGAAGTGAGGTTTACACGCACAGCTCTTACTGGCCTACGTCCATTACACTTACACCCCTAAACTTCACTCCCATCCGGGTCACGGCACCAAATGTAACCAGTCCTACTCGACCCGCTCTGATCAGGATTCAAACTGGGGTTTCCCGGCGTGGGAGGCGGGCGTGCTGACAAGGACGCTAAAGACCACAGCTGCTAACGTGCCTCTTGAGGCCAGAGGAGTGAGGTTTACACACTCAGCTATTACTGACTTACGCCCGTTACACTCGCACCCCTAAACTTCACTCCCATCCGGGTCACGGCACCAAATATAACCAGTCCTACTCGACCCGCTCTGATCAGGATTCGAACCGGGGTCTCAACGCTAGCGCCTCTTGAGGTTTGAGTGAGGTTTTCACGCACAGCTCTTTCTGGCCTACGCCCATTACACACATTTGCATAAAACCCGCCTACTAGCTGCTTTGGCCCGCACTCAAAGTACAGTTCGGTACGTGATTTTGCTATGTCAAGGAGGATTTCGCTATGTCTGTTCTTTTGCTGCTGGGCTTCCAATACTGACACCATAGTTGCCATAGATATAAGCTGTTTACAGCTGATCATGAAGCCTCGGGCGCTGAAAGCCAAGTATGTTAAGGAGCGCTACATTTCTGACATGCACTCTAAGTGGTTGACCAATCAGACTGGGCCAGCTGACCAATCACAGCAGACTATGTTTTTTGGAAAGGTGGGCTTTAAAGAGACAGGAACTAAAGCAGAGGTTGAAAAGAGGTGCTGCAGTATGAGAAAAATAATGTTTTCTGAACTTATCATGTGCATGTATTCTAGCAGACCCCAAAAGTAATACTATGAACTTTTAAGTATAGCAGTGGTGCACAATGACTGGTGGGTAAATTTCCCTCTCTACTTCCTGTGAAGTGATGTATCGACGTTGCCTTATTCCCTATGCCGTTCGCAGTGCCTTTCGACCTGAACATGTATGCTCCCTTTGGATTGGAATCTCACTTCAGATGGTGAAGTCCACTAGAACCATAATGTAATACATACAATAAGATGCCTCAGCTATAATAAAGCTTAAAAAAGTCCACTAGTCCGTAGCTCTGCCTCTTACCATCAAGAGGAATGAAACAGAAACATGCTTATTTCCCAACTATTCTGATGCCAAGTGAGAATGATTCTGAAATTTGATTGTGTTGTTTGATAAAATTATTTTCAGTCTCCATTTAGTGTTGTGTTGAGAAAAAAATCATATATTTTAATACCTCTGCATTAATGGTGTCATTTTTGACTGACTCTAAATATAGAGGCTGGTAAAACCTTGCATAAACCCAAGGTGAATTTTGTGCCACTAGAACCGTGCTATTCCGTCACAGGAAGTTTTGTGGTTGTGAGTTACAACATCGCTATCTTTGTCTTTTTTGACTGCTTAAAACTTTGTGGCTCTTTCTAATAATGTGATTGTGAAAGTCAACTCACAGCCATTTCAGTGGCCCACACTCAAATTGCTTGACAAGTAGGCAACCCCCAAACCCCCCCAAGAGCTCTAGTGACTCACAGCTGGAAGGAAAGAGTGTATGAGAGAGGGAGGGGATATTTGGTGTGGGGAAGAGGTGACATTTCAGTGATGCGGGGGAAGGGACCGATGCAGTGTGGGCGGAAAGTTAACGCACAACCTGTAGTGCGGCTCTCTGAAAATAGCATGATATGCAAAGTGACACGCTCGACATAAAATGTGCAGCCTACACAACCTGATTCTGTGTCACAACTTGAGTATTCTTGTTATAGTGCAGCAGTTCCAGGGCACTAAATGTTTTGGTCAGAAGAACATAAAATATTGAGCTGCATACGGCAACAAACATCAGTAGCTTGTACTTGTCCTAAAACCAAAAAAAATCATAAAAAAAACTAAAAACTTATTTTATTTCAGATGATTGCCAATGCAACATTTCTCATTTTCATTTAATTTAACTTGATGTACTGAAATAACTAAAACAAAATTTTTGCATTTAAAAGTTTTAAAACAGAATATATCCTATATAAGAGCTGCACGATTAAAGTCACAATACGTAATTTTTCGCCGTTTATTCAAAACAAAGGCGTGGCTTGATGACGGCTGGATTTGGCGGAGCTTTTATTCTGCCGCAGACGAGCGCTTCCGCTTCTTCCGCTCATGTGTATGTGGGGTAACGCAGCGCTGTTTTATCATATTACACACATTTGAGTGTGTTGAAAGTTATGTTATAATGCTACTCTGTGCGTTCACTCGGCGCTACTATGAGACACTTGTTCACACTGCAGTAAGAGATCCATATTAGGCATGGTAAAACATGGCACTCGCGGTAAATCAAGAAAACCAGATTTAAACAATAAGACTAACTGTGTTGAGCTGTATAACAATGATTCGTTTTCTGTCCATGAATGATCCAAACAGTTGCTCGCCTGTCTAATAAAACACATCATATATTAAAGCGTCTTTGGTGTTTCCATGGTTTCTACAAAATAAAACAGAAATTGAGGGTAACGCGGGTATGATGTCATTGATAGGCGACACACGGTCCGTGTCCTGGGTAAAATTGCTTATTTCTCTGGATTTAAACATTCTTGGAAACATTTGGGATAATGTAAGTACACATGTCAACTAAATATATAACATTGTTCTTGTGGATTTTTGATAAAAAAATCTTACATATTGTGCCTTTAATCATTAAAAGATGGCCATTTCTATTCAAACACACTCGCGATCTCATTCACTGACAGCGATTCGCCTGTGTCTATTAAACCTTTGACAAATACGATCACAGTGAACATTCAGATCTGTTTTGGTGCTGCCGCTGATCCAGAGAGAGCAGTTGTCATGTATAGGTATGAAATACACAATATCGTTACAAATGTTCATATTATCACATAAGTACTGGGATAAAAGTTTAGGTTACGCTTTATTTTAAGATGTCCGTGTTATACTGAAATTAAGTATTACTAATTAACTACATGTACTTACTATAGGGTTAGGGTTAGGAATAGGGGTTGGTTTAGGGTTAGTTGCGTGTAATTATGCATAATTTATAGTTATTACTACAGTAACTACATGTAACATGTAACAAGTAAACTGTAAATAAAGTGTTACCAAAGTTTATAGTTCGGATATATACACTAATGTTTACAGTAGCTATAAGAATAGAGTAAATCACCTTTGAAGGTTGTATAACAGTTGTATAGTTACATAACGACTTAATTTAGTTACACCAGTAGGTGGCGACAAGTGACTGTTAAAAAATGTATTTGTCATTGAATCATTCATTCAAGAGATTTGTTCAAAAACGCTGATTCATCCAGTAATGAAGCAAGTGAAGTCCATAGACTGTATAAAACAATGGACGTAGTGTCCGTGACGTCACCTGTAGGTTTCTGAAGAGCATTTTTGAAGCCTAAAGTGGGCGGAGCCGGCCGTCGCCATCTTGGCAGCGCATCACCGTGCGTCACTCCCAGATAACTGAAACTGGGCAAAGAGGCGGGACGTGGGTGGAGCTGAGGGCCTGGTTGCTGAAACGACGCCCGCCTAGCTCGACCATAGTAGCAATCCACCTGTCACTCAAGTGGCCACGCCCTTAATTATGCAGATCTTTAAGGTTTAATATCATTTAAACGGATGAGTTATAAAATAATTCACCCCCCTCACAGTTGTCATGAAGGGTAAAATTAGCTGTATAGACCAAAACCACAGCCTCACATTATTTTTTTCTGTTGTAAAGTTTTAAAGGCATTTTAACATGGAGGGTCTATGGGATTGACTCCCTTTTGGAGCCTGTCTCTAGTGGCCAGTCGATGAATTGCAGTTTAAATCACTTCCGTGTTGGATTCAAGAGAGAGATGGAAGGTTGGTGAAGTCTTTATGAGCAAGTCATTCAATAAATTCAAACTGATTTTTAAGTAATTCTTTTATATTAATTAAATATTTTAAGTAGAACCTTTAGTAAATTACATTTTATTTTGTTTTATTTGAATTTTTATTTTTAAATTTTTGCTTCATTGGAATGGGATGACACTTGGTGACTTTTGTCGCACACACAAAAAATCATGGACATGATTCGGATATGTTAAAGGCCTTCACTCTATTTTAATCTGAAACATTTATTGAAAAATAATTTTTAAAAAATTATATTAATTTGAATGGAAAAAAATAGCTCATAAAAATTTTATAAATATTGCATAGTATCATAAAATCCCCTAAAAATTCTAAAAAATTATCAAAAAATATTATTGAATAAAAATATTACATTGATTTTCCTGAAAAAAAAATTACATGTCAAGGCTTTGATATATATACTGTATATATATATATATATATATATATACAGTATATATATATATATTTTTTATTTATTTATTTATTTATTTTTTTTAATTATTTATTTATTTATTTTGATAAAAACTATAGTAATAGTATCTCAATGATAATAAAATAACACTGCTTAAAACTTAAAAACTTGTTTTCTGTCTTGAGGTGTTAGGACATATTTTAGCAATATAATGTCATACTTTTATATTTACAATAACCTGTTAATTATATACTTTCTTATTTCCACCTTGCTAATCAGATAACATGGAAAATCATTAATAAGTGAATTATTGTCTAATTAGTAAGCTTACAACATACAATAGTGGCCAAAAGTGATTTCTGGCCTATAGGAAAATTGATATCTTCACCCTTTATCCAAATATTATTCACAATTTCTTTAAGATTTTGTGAGCATATTGAGTAGTTGTGCTTGGAGTCGATTGTTTTATTTGTGATGTTAACGCAATGAAACATGAAAAATTGAGCGGACATAATTTTTGGCCAGGCTGTTAAAAACAAGAGAGAATTAATGAAACGTTTTTTCCTATGAGCTTTTTGTTTTTTGCATAGTAAAATAAAAACTGTAGCTGTAGTTTTGCTTTTTTTGCCATATAATTGTGTCAGATATATACCTTAAAAAAGCTTAGTGATTTGTCCTTCCCTCATATTGAAAATATTTCAAAAATATAACATTTTGCCACTACTGTACAACAGACATATCGCCACGCCAGGGAAGGTAAAAAGGGAAAATAAAACAAAAAGCACGATGATGGTGGCTCTTACGGTGCATATTTTCTCAGCTACTCAACTAATCAGCAGTTGCTGCTGTTTCATGCTGGAATGGAGAGGGAATTCCACGTCTGTTCATTTAGAGTGTGTGTTTGACTCGATCCCGTGAGTCATTTTTGTACTATAGGAAAAGTTCCAAGATGATTTGTCACCTCGGGTGCATTCCAGAAAAGTTTCCTGAAGGCCGTAGCTCATAAAATACCTGTCTTTTTGTTATTGCTGTTACAAGCTACTCCACAGTAAACAGTACATTCATAGTAAAATGTCAATTAACTGTGTTATAATGTATATATATATATATATATATATGATGTCAAATTCAGCAAACAAAACCGAAAGTTTCTCACGTGTCTATAGCGACCAAGAGACTGATACTGGGAATAGGTGTGATTTGCATGGTTATGTCATGTTGAGTACCCTCGGTTCATGCGCTGACTCATTCTTTACCAGCGATCTATAGGATAGATCCCGTAAATTTCATCATCGTTGGGTTGTGATTTCAGCAGCCCCACAGCACTGGTGGCTCAGGGGTTGCCCCCAAAACTACAGGCTTGAGTGGGACTGGAGTCAGTTAAAGCATCAAGCTGAACTGGGGGTGTGGACTCAAAGAAGCTATAGGAAACATTCAAGGGGAAATCACTTTTCAGGTGTTTTTTCTTTTCTTTTCTTTTTCGTAACTTTTCAGTAAGTTACTGTTTTGACTCATGAGTCAAAAACCCACTCACCCATCACACCAGACAATGTTCAAACGGCAACAATGGTGAAAATGCTTTCATTTCATAACACAGACGTGGATGGAATTACTTGGATGACAAAATTCTAAACATTCTAAACATTCTACACATATTAGATGGTCTACACCATCTAATATGTAGATGGTGTAGACTTTTTTTGATATTGTGTATAAACTATTTTTTTCCCTTGTACATGTTAAAGAAAAAAAAAAAAAAAAAACATTTGTAATACCATACTGTCGCCAGTAGATGTCTGTATAGCCTTTTATATAAATGTATATATGGGGCTGTGTAATCTCTAGTTGGTAAAATAAGACACGATTTATTCATTTTATTAATTTTTATTTTAAATTCATAGTTAAATAAAAGTACTTTAATATTGCTTTTTACCTGACTTTATTTACATATGTGACCTTAAAGGAATCCAAAAGTAATCAGATTATATTACTTTCATATTGTGGTGCTTGGATTACGTTACTGAATACTTTATTTGTATGAAATAATTTGTAACTGTAACGGAATACATTTTAAAAGTTACCCTCCCAACCCTGACTAGAACCTACTATGGGCCCTATTTTAATGATCTGAGCGCATGGCGCAGGTGCACTTAGGTCGTGTCCAAATCCACTTTTGCTAGTTTAACGACGGAAAAAGCATTGTCTAAAAGGGTTGTACCTAGTCTCTTAATGAGTCATGGGTGTGTTTTGGGCGTAACGTTCAATAAACCAATCGGAGTCTCATCTCCCATTCCCTTTAAAAGCCAGTTGCGCTCGTGCCATGGCGGATTCGCTATTTACATGCGAGCGGAAAGACTGAACACTTCTCCAGAGAGGAGTCCTTTTATTTTTAATATTTAAAAATGTGTGTGTGCTGCTGCACGTCCCTGTGTGTAATAAGCAGAGTGTAGGACGTGAAAATGAAAACTGCGTTGGGCTGAAACTAGCAGAAAACACTTGTGTTGCGCCTGGCGTCGCATTGCACCGGCTGTATGATCCCAATAACTCAAAATACAAACCTATTTTACTGGAATGGTTATCATGTTAACTTTCATGTTCTGTTTGGGATCTTGGGGCCAGTTGTTCAAAAGTCATCTGATCGGATCAAATCTTGAAAATGAGTTGTTCAAAAGGAAAAAAGGATTCTGAAATCAGATTAGATCACAAAATCCAATCTTGGTTTTGATCTGGATCAAATCATCAGTTTGTGTTTTTCAAAACTTTTAGTAGGATTAGGACACCTTTGATCCAAAAAATCAGGATTATCCTAATCCCAGCAGAAGGGTGGATTTCAGTGACAAAAATGTAATAAAACTTTAAAACTGGTCAAAAAATACAACATTTTTATCATGTAATATACACTCACCTAAAGGATTATTAGGAACACCATACTAATACTGTGTTTGACCCCCTTTCGCCTTCAGAACTGCCTTAATTCTACGTGGCATTGATTCAACAAGGTGCTGAAAGCATTCTTTAGAAATGTTGGCCCATATTGATAGGATAGCATCTTGCAGTTGATGGAGATTTGTGGGATGCACATCCAGGGCACGAAGCTCCCGTTCCACCACATCCCAAAGATGCTCTATTGGGTTGAGATCTGGTGACTGTGGGGGCCATTTTAGTACAGTGAACTCATTGTCATGTTCAAGAAACCAATTTGAAATGATTCGAGCTTTGTGACATGGTGCATTATCCTGCTGGAAGTAGCCATCAGAGGATGGGTACATGGTGGTCATAAAGGGATGGACATGGTCAGAAACAATGCTCAGGTAGGCCGTGGCATTTAAACGATGCCCAATTGGCACTAAGGGGCCTAAAGTGTGCCAAGAAAACATCCCCCACACCATTACACCACCACCACCAGCCTGCACAGTGGTAACAAGGCATGATGGATCCATGTTCTCATTCTGTTTACGCCAAATTCTGACTCTACCATCTGAATGTCTCAACAGAAATCGAGACTCATCAGACCAGGCAACATTTTTCCAGTCTTCAACTGTCCAATTTTGGTGAGCTCGTGCAAATTGTAGCCTCTTTTTCCTATTTGTAGTGGAGATGAGTGGTACCCGGTGGGGTCTTCTGCTGTTGTAGCCCATCCGCCTCAAGGTTGTGCGTGTTGTGGCTTCACAAATGCTTTGCTGCATACCTCGGTTGTAACGAGTGGTTATTTCAGTCAAAGTTGCTCTTCTATCAGCTTGAATCAGTCGGCCCATTCTCCTCTGACCTCTAGCATCAACAAGGCATTTTCGCCCACAGGACTGCCGCATACTGGATGTTTTTCCCTTTTCACACCATTCTTTGTAAACTCTAGAAATGGTTGTGCGTGAAAATCCCAGTAACTGAGCAGATTGTGAAATACTCAGACCGGCCCGTCTGGCACCAACAACCATGCCACGCTCAAAATTGCTTAAATCACCTTTCTTTCCCATTCTGACATTCAGTTTGGAGTTCAGGAGATTGTCTTGACCAGGACCACACCCCTAAATGCATTGAAGCAACTGCCATGTGATTGGTTGATTAGATAATTGCATTAATGAGAAATTGAACAGGTGTTCCTAATAATCCTTTAAGTGAGTGTACATACACACATATGTTTTATTTTGCTCTTGATTAGTTTAACTGTTAAAGTAATAAATTAGAAGTAGACATTAGGCTACATATTAAGCCTTTCGGTAACCTACTGTAAAGTAAAAAAGAGATTTTGGCACCATAAAATAATCCCTAAACAGCTGTAAATATCAAACAAAAATATTATATATAAATCAAAGTGTTTTATCACTGTTTGTAAACAACATTGGCACAATAAGAGATGAACCAGTCAAAAGTTCTTTGCGAGTGAACACAAAGTTTCTTGTGTGAATGCTACGTTTTTTCTTTAAGTATTTCCCCTCTAAAGAACCTTCAATAGCTTAGAAGATCAAAAACTCCAATAATCAGTCATTAATGCCTATTTATTAGGTCAGAGGAACATATTACAAGAGTTTTAAAGTAAAATGAAGACTTATAAAATTGAATTTTTTTAAGACATACAAAATTGGGGTTAAAATGTAATGAAATCAGTTATGAATGACATATCTCAGGCTCACTTTATCTAAAATCTTTCAAAAATGCAGTTTCTCTGTCTTATAGCTGTGGAGAGACAGGATGTGGCACTACGACTCATTGCTGAAGTTTTTTCCTTCCTTTATCACAGTGTGAAGACGAGCTGAGATACAGTCCGACCAGAGTGTGACCGGTCGATCTCACACTGATTTGCACACAAATATCATTGGTCACATCTGTGTTTGCAAAATAAGTTTAATACGTCATATCATTCCTTTTCCATTGAAATTCTTAGCATCTTTAAAAGATGAAGCACTTTTGGGGCTGGCACAAAATGACCTCTGAGCTCACAGCAGCAGTTTGCGTAAGTAAAGGGAAAATAAAAGTGCTTTCTGCTAGTCAACAGGTAGATAAAGAGGTGATATGACATCATCCATGGGCAATAATCCAGACACAAAGAACGACTGCAGGTGTTTGTATATGATATGCTGCCATCTAGCGGTATGATAATGCTAGTGCGTGCATAATACAGTTTAGCAAACTTGTTTAGTGTTAAAGATTGTAACACTCCTATCATTTTGGCTTTTATTCTTAGAATTAGGAATAAATCTCATGCATGAATGTTCATTAGTTTTTCAGAGAGAGCCCAAAGACTGAATGTGTTGGAATCATGTCCTTCTGGGACCCAGGAATAGACTTTTGTCCTCTGTAGTGGACATTATATTTTAGTGAATTTCTCTGACACCATACATGACAGTTTTATGTCCCGTAAAGAGCACATTCAGGGCTTTTCATAGAGACCAAATGTTTAGGGGTTTCACCATCACAACAACAACTCCTTGGTCTTTAAAAATGACTGACATTAATTTAGTGATCAAATTTAGCACTCTTAAGAAATTTTTGTAATTATCATTTAAATCTGACTAATTTTTTTAATTGTTTTGAAAATGTTATGGGATTTCTAATCAAAATATGACTTTCTGTTACAAAACAGGGCATTGATTTCATACATGTCCACTTTAGAGGACACCAGGACTTAAATCATGTTTATCAGGAATTCTGGGAGACACAACAAGTGAATAGGGAAAGAAATTACATATTAATGTTCCTATAAATATTAGATATTATGAAAATGTTGCCAACTAATACTCCCATTATTACACTTCTTTTTTTTTTTTCATTACATGTTGCTTCAAGAACACATTAATATGCAAATTAGATACAAAACATTGTACTGAATGGGAAAATCTATGTATGGCCATTTTACCCACATTCATTGCGTTATATATTTCATAACATAGTTGAGAATCATCTTTAAACAAAGTTTGGTTAAAAAAAAAAAATCCTGAAACCTACAAATTGATTGGTGAATGAAAAAAAAACATTGTTTTTGCCTATACATGTCATTTCATATTATTTATTTTTTTACTTTTAATTACTTGTGCTCTAAACAATGTAATAACATGAAAATATATTAAATAAAAAAAAGGAGGCTACGATGACATGTCGTTGTTGACATTTCATCGGTGATTTTTTCTTCTTCACGTGTGGGGATTTTGAAGTCTGGTAGCAGGTAACATCATTACTCCAGCGGGAGGCGTCCAGTGACTGATTTTATAAATGAGTCAGACTCATTTTCACTCAACCGAAAACAGCCTCGCAACGATTGCGGGAAATCTGGGTAATCTTGTCACCGTTAATCTGGGTGACTATTATCTCTAATAAAATAAGCTTTTTTGATTATAGCACCCTCACCCGATCCTCTCTTCATAAAGATGAAGTTGTTAACACCTGCTATAATCCTATTAGTTGCACCATATGAGTAGATATATGTGATAAAAAATGTAACACATATACAAATAAAGGGCATATATTTCATTAAATTATATCAATGTAAAACAGTTAACTAGTTCAAAGCACATTAAATTCTATTTAGTGACATTTAATTAACTCACAGAGTTGAATCCTTGTGTTGTTGTCTTGATTTAAACACTTCAACATGATGAAATCTGATTCCCGCTGTAGAAATCCGAGCGAAACGGCTTCCCAAACAAGAACAAATGTAGGGCGGGGCTTGATTTTGTCTGTGGGGAATTGATTGGATGGTTGTGGTTTGCTATTGGTGGATCTGATGTGAGTGACAGGTTGCCCCGCCCTCGTCATCAGAGAAGAGAGGAAGTTATTCTGATTACAGATTATGAGGCACATACATTTAAACAAATAGCCTCATGATGTGCACGGATAAATAATTTATAGCCTACTGCAATATTCCATAAAAAAAGAAAAGGAAAAAAAAAAACAGCATTTTATTTTAGAACATTTATTTAGAGACATTTTCACCTTTCTAGTAAAAACAAGTTCATGTTTCTTGCTGTGCTACATAAATATGTGTAGGGATAAATCTGGGTAAAATGACACCCACCCATCCCTCACCATTATTTATTCTCCTGATCAGATGACAGAATCTCATCTCAGCACTTTTTTAATTTTGTCATTTCATCTGAATATCAACATTTGTGGGATTTAGTCAATTGAAACAGTTACTGATCTAATTGTGTGTTTCTGGAAAATAGTGATATATGACATATTATGTTGAATATCAAAGTTTTTTGTTTCTATTAATTCGTTAATGAGGGATTTGTGGACATATCAATGTTTTTAGTCTTGTGGAGTAAAAGTTATAGTTTTTATTTTTAATAAAAATATTACACACACATACAGAGAGAAGGCAGAAGTGGCATGCTGTTACGATTATTATTATTTTTAAATCTAATAATTATTGTAATCAATGGGGTTATTATTCAGTATTCCATGAACTACAGGTACATTTCAGACCTGCAAAACCTGCAGGTTAGTTGAGAGTGAAATCATTCAATTTGCATTCATAGTGTTGCTATTATGACATATCTTCAATTAAATATGTAAATATTCATATGCCTATATAGTCACAGAATAATTTTACCTTTACTGGGATTCATTGGTTATTCAATTATTCAACTAAATTGTCAAAATTCAATTTTAAATAGAATAGGTAATTTAGTATTTTACATTAATAACACTTTAAAAATATATATAAATATTAATAAGAATTATATTATCAAATGTCATTTATACATTCTGTAAAAGTTTAGTCAGTAGTGGGGTAAGACGGCCTCGTTGAATAATTTTTACAAACTAAATCAGCAAATGTTTCTATTTCCTTTTATAACACATTGAATAACAAATAAGACTAAATAAGCTTTAAAAAAAATCTTGTTTTAATTCACCCAAACTTCTGAATTGTAAAATTTAATTATCTTCATTTTAATTATTTATAATTATTGTCATTGTCAAAGTACACTGCAAAAAATGCTTTTCTTACTTAGTATTTTTGTCTTGTTTTAAGTCCAAATATCTAAAAATTCTTACATTAAGAAGCATTTACTAGGCAAGCAAAAGTTTTTGTCTTGTTTTGGGAAAAAATAACTCAAAATGAAGTGAGTTTTTGCTTAAAATAAGATAAATAATCTGCCAATGGGGTAAGCAAAATAATCTTGTTTTCTGTTTGAATTAAGATTATTTTTCTTACCCCACTGGCAGATTATTTTGCTTATTTTAAGCAAAAACTCACTTAATTTTTAGTTTTTTTTCCCCAGAACAAGACAATAATTTTTGCTTGCCTAGTAAATGCTTCTTGTTTTAAGAATTTTTAGATGTTTGGACTAGAAACAAGACAAGTAAGAAAAGCATTTTTTGCAGTGTAGATCTAATAATACATCCATATAGATCCAAATGAATAAATATTGAATTGACATCGAAATCAAATCACAAGCTCATGAATCAAATCATGAAGTTTGTCAATACCCCTCCCAAATTCTCACTGTAAGCTGAACTCAAAAACTGGCAGCCAGAATATGAACTCTGTTCACATTTCTCACAGGAAGTTCACACACAAAGACATGATGTCAGATTGTTTCCCTTCTTGTGCTGTTCTGTACTTATTTCAGAACTCCATGAAGCAGATGTTGTGAGTGTTTAGACAGAGAGCAATGAACAGAGCAGGTGTGTCTCTTTAGGTGTGTCCTCATATGTCAACGATGACTCATCTTCAGCAGAAAAACACACCTCCTATTGTGTGCCTGTGTCACTCTTCGCTTGTATTTACGCTGTAGTTTTGGTATACAGCAAAGACATTTGCATTTCGACATTTCAGCTGAATGGAAATTAAGGTTATCGCTGCAAGCAGCAACTATGGATTCAATTATACCAAAGATGTGTCTGCTCGTAGTATCCCAGTGGCAGGGTTGATGACCCTATCCCGAATATTAAAACTCAATACATGCCACTCCCATACCTATTAAACATTTTTACAATGTTACTGTTATGCATTATAATTTCAATTCTAAAATCACATATTAGTTCATGTCAGAGCTGCTTTTCAAAGCTAAGAATAGTAAGCTTGGAACTGAACGGTACCATCAGCCAATCAACTTCGTCATGATGTAATTCCCCGCAGATACAAAGTGATTTGTTGCTGATCATTTAGTGTCATATTACTGGCTTAAAACTACATGGAAGCAGTTCTGATTCATGGCACCATAAACATGGTGATTTCCATCAGGGAGGTCTAGACTGAGCTGTCTGTTAGCATTGTCTTAATAGCAGTTGCTTGGCTGGTGAAGAACCACCTGGATGAAGGTGACTCCTCGTACAGATCTGTCTAGACCTTCTTGAGTTCATAGGCCAATTAGTTCAAACCGATGCCGAATAATCAGAAAAATAACAAATGGGTAGGGTTGGGAATCGAAAAGCGATTCCAGAATACTCAAGGGTCCCTATTTCAACAATCTGAGTGCACGGTCTGAAGCGCATGGCGCAGGTGCACTTAGGGCGTGTCTGAATCCACTTTTGCTAGTTTAACACCGGACGCGACCGTTGACAGCTAGTCTCTTAATGAGTCATGGGTGTGTTTTGGGCATAACGTGCAATAAACCAATCAGAGTCTCATCTCCCATTCCCTTTAAAAGCCAGTTGCGGTCGCACCATGCAGGCACGCTATTTACATGGAGGAATTTGCGAGTGGAAAGACTCAACGCTTCTCCAGAGAGTCTTTTTAATATTTAAACGTGTGTGTGCTGCTGCGCATCCCTGTGTGTGTAATAAGGAGAGTGTATGCGCGTTGTGCACCTGCCTATATGTGCATATTACTAACACACCCTTTAAATAACACAAAAAATACTGCTCTATTGACTTTAGACAAGGTTTTTGTTGGTCAATGGCGCAGTCGTTTTCAGTTCCTCAAAATAGCAATGCGCCAGCAATGCACCTGAACACACCTGGTTTTCAGACCAGCACGCCCATGGGTGAACAGATGGGCGTGAGTGCATTTGCTATTTAAACAAGGTGGCTCTGGACGTGAAAATGAAAACTGCGTCGGGCTGAAACTAGCAAAAACCGCCTGGCGTCGCATCGCGCTGGGTGTATGATAGGGCCCAAGGTCAGGAACTGGATACTTGTTATTAAATAAAAATTTTGATTCCTCTTATCGATTCCTTTGCGTGCTTTTTAATATTACTTTAAACCATTAAAGCGCAAGAAGACGTGTTCTGGCGCAATATGGCTGCCGTCGCATCATCCAGGTGGATGCTGCACATTGGTGGTGGTTGAGGAGATTCCCCCCTTCCATGTAAAGCGCTTTGAGTACCCAGAAAAGCGCTATATAAATATAAGAAATTATTATAATTATTATTATTATTATTAATCAAATAACCTCTAATAGCCTACAGCGTGTCACCAACGCCGCCTCAGATGCGTGCGGGTCAGAATGTGTCAGAACTGTTATGGACGCACTCTTCCTTGAACAATGCGCTGAAACACCACAACTAAATCCAAAGAATTCACAAAGTATTACAATAGTGTTCTCATTAATGTTATGTAATATTAATATTAATATTACAGTGCCAATCGTAGTTATTATTAGTCGTGCATTGCTGTTTGAGCTGCGCGTGCTGAATGAACACCGGTAAACTGGAGCACTTTGCTAGCGGGTTATTTAGCTCAACGAAATGCTTATGAGATTAATCAGATATATACAAAATAAACATAATATTACAAATTACATCTGCACAAAATGATGCAAATTCACAAGTGAACTTGAACCATGCTATTCAGAATGTGTAACTTGCGCTCTTTCCGTAACATCCCGCTGAAACACAGCAACTAAACCCAATGAATTCACAGCGTTTTATTACAATATTGTTCTCTTTATAATGTTATGTAATATGACAGTACCAATCACAGTTATTATTGTTGTACATTGCTGTTTGAGCTGCATGCGCTGAAGCTGAAGATGATCACCGGCGCGCTTTATACCGTATTCATTCTTAACCAAATGCATCTTATATGAGAGAAATCAGATATGTACCGATCAGGCATAACATTATGATACTGATTTTTTTCTTCTTGGGATTTTTGAAGTCTAGTAGCAGGTGACATCATTACTCCAGCAGGAGGTGAGGCGTCGAGTGTTTTTACAAATGAGTCAGAATCATTTTCACTCAACAGAAAACAGCCTCGCAATGATTGCGGGAAATCTGGGTAATCTTGTTACCGTTAATCTGGGTGACAAGTGACAAGTCTAATTATCTCTTCATCACAGCACCTGTTAGTGGGTGGGATATATTAGGCAGCAAGTGAACATTTTGTCCTCAAAGTTGATGTGTTAGAAGCAGGAAAAATGGGCAAGCGTAAGGATTTGAGCGAGTTTGACAAGGGCCAAATTGTGATGGCTAGACGACTGGGTTAGAGCATCTCCAAAACTGCAGCTCTTGTGGGGTGTTCCCGGTCTGCAGTGGTCAGTATCTATCAAAAGTGGTCCAAGGAAGGAACAGTGGTGAACCGGCGACAGGGTCATGGGCGGCCAAGGCTCATTGATGCACGTGGGGAGTGAAGGCTGGCCCGTGTGGTCCGATCAAACAGACGAGCTACTGTAGCTCAGATTGCTCAAGAAGTTAATGCTGGCCCTGCCACAAAGCAAAAATGGTTCAGGAATGGTTTGAGGAGCACAACAACGAGTTTGAGGTGTTGACTTGGCCTCCAAATTCCCCAGATCTCAATCCAATCGAGCATCTGTGGGATGTGCTGAACAAACAAGTCCGATCCATGGAGGCCCCACCTCACAACTTACAGGACTTAAAGGATCTGCTGCTAACATCTTGGTGCCAGATAACACAGCACACCTTCAGGGGTCTAGTGGAGCCCATGCCTCGACGGGTCAGGGCTGTTTTGGCAGCAAAAGGGCGACCAACACAATATTAGGTTATAATATAACATTTTTGTTCATGTTATTCCTGATCGGTGTATACAGGCCTACACAAAATAAACACAATATTACATTTGCACAAAACAAAAGGCTGTGAATGCACATACAAACTTATAGTCATGATGGAAGTGTAACTCCAGCTATAAAATGGTCCCAAACATACCTCCGGCTCGCTTGCTTAATTTTTCCTCGTGTCTGCTTTACGTTTGGCAGTTGAGCAGCACGCATGCGCATGGCCCTGCTTAATCGATGATCGATAAGTTTTATCGATTAAATTGTTATAGGCAATTAATCGATCACTGATTAATCGTTAGCATCCCTAGTGCGCACAGAAAGCCGCCTCTCATACTGAATAGTGTGCGATACTGAAGTGAGTTCTCTTCCGCGTCCTTTTTGCATTTGAACGGACAAATAACAAAAATGTCAAAATATTCTCCTCATCACAGTCGGTTGTTTTAAGTGAACGCAAACAGTTGAGAAAGAAAACGCGTGTGTAACAGTATAATGGATCCGTGCAGCTCTTAAAGTGACAGCAGCCTAATGTTCCTGCTGCCGTCTCTATAATAACATTAATCACACAACTAAACAGAGAAAATACACTCGTTGTTCTTGACTGAATAACATTTGTAACTATATTTTATTTATAAAGTGCAATGTTATTTTACATTTGATTACAGTTTCTGTACCTGAAAATCCTAAAACACTTTATTTCAATCATATCTTTGTTCAGTCGTATTTATTTGTTGCAATTGCTAATTTGTTTATTTGTTCTTTTTTAAATACTGAGCGTTTACTTGTCTTTAATAATGCTTGAAATGTATATTAGTTATGATAGTTGTTTGTGCTATGGTTTTTTAAATCCTTGTGTAAGTGTTCTTAGTCTGTTGATTTTTGTTCATGGTATTCAGCTTCAATGAAATGTTTTACAATAAGACTTAGAATAAATGTGAATGATATCTGACTTTTTTTAACCTTATTGGAATCTAAAAAGATCATAAATCATTAATACACGACCCTACAAATAGGTGCCTAAACACTTTCTGAGCTTGGACCCCTTAGTAGGCAGAACTAACTTTAATTTCTTAAAAAAATAAATAAATAAATAACTTCTGATTGGTGTCTTAACAGTAAGACTTTTTATTGAAGATTAGTTTACAATTCATATCACAAAGAACCACAAATAACAGTGAACATTTTTAATCTAGTAAAACGCTTCAAAAAAAAACCTACATGTTGCATAATTTACAAGCAAAGTATACTTTATTATTTATTCATTTTCTTTTACGCACCAAGCTGACACATTTGAACTGATCAAGGCATGAATGCATCAAGATCTACAAAGATTCAAAGCAAAGCAAAGCATCAGGTTACTGCCAAATGCATTTAGCATTTTTATCCACTATTTCGCTGTAAAACATCTATGTTAAACTCTTCATTTACTTTCACTTTAGCCAGCCAAACAAAACACAGTCTTAGCTAACAGTAAGAGCACTTTAGGGAAGTGTGCAATCAAGTATGCCATTGTGATAAACAAGAACAGGTCGACATGGAATGACACATTAATATACATCGTAAAAATGTTTACTTAGTGTTGATATGTAGAGATGGTCAAGAAATATACAAATATCAAAACTCAGTCACACTTTACATTTACAGTGTTCATGTTACAGTGTAAAATTCATAAGAAAGCAAACTACTTTCAATTATTTTCTGAGCTGTATTAATGCGATTACATCTATAATTATGTTTACAAGAAGTTTTCTGTTGAGTGACATTAAAAAAAAAAAAAAAAAAAAGCATCGAAACCCAATCGATTTGTGAATGAAAAACAAATAAAAAAAAAAAAAAAAAGGTATTTGCATTAACCTCAAAGGTTAGAGAAACGACCACAGTTTGGCTGCACATCACAGCCCTTATCAAAGTCAATACGGTCCTACGGTTGCTTTGGGAAAATGACAATGCTTCTGGAGATCTGTGAGCATTGACCTTTAATCTTGGGTGGCTTAATATTGTCCTTTATGAGAGGTTTGGGGCTTTCAGGCAGAGGTGTAGATGTATTTCGTCTTGGCCATCCCAGAAAGCTCATCCTCGTAGCGAGGAAGGCAGCAGAAGAGGATGCCGCACCCCAGCATGAGGATGGTTGCACCCCAGCCGAAGCCGTACGCCCACGTGTAGTCGTAATAACCTTCATAGATCAGCTCGTTGAACTTGACAGGGTAGATGATCAGAGCGATTATCTGCACGATTACTGTAATGAGAGAAAGCATTGTCACTCAATGGCACAACAGATGTGCACTGCACAATTTACAACACAATTTGTATTTCAATTCCAGTGGCCCTAAAAGCATTTGGACACAAAAATGCAAAATGGGAAACACTTCGGGAGTTCCCAGGATTTCCGGGAGACGTGTGTGTCGTGTTCTTTTAACGGTCCGCTTGGAGACAAAGCTGTCATGACGCCAAATGGAAGAAGAAAGCTGTGGTGTTTACAACTGTGACAATGAGCGCTTGCCAGGATCAACTAAACGCTGGATTTTCAAAAGTATGTGAAGTTCGCGGTGCCATGGTTGCAGTAAACTTGCACAATGTTCTTAAATGAATAATTTATTATTCATGCACACCGGTCTGTTATTGTGAGGACATTGACTTTACATTTTCATATGTCGTCAGACGGACTCTGGGCGGTCCTTGTCCAATGAAATCTGCGATGGAGTCCAGACAGTCTGAAGGTTACGCGAGACTAAACATTAAACGTTAATTTGATTAACTACACCCCCAAATGTAAAATAAAGGGTGTACAAGTAGGGGCTCGTCCGGGATCTTAATACCAAATTACGGATCTGTCTTTCCGTGTTTTCATGTTATACGGTAGGGGGCGCTATTACACATCTTCTGAAAGAGTACAGAATCTCCTGATCAAAACACAGGAAAAGAAGAAGCAGAAACAAGCGATATCATATGCATATGTAAAATAATGCAATCAGACTTTAAACAGCATATAAATCAAAACTGGCTAATGTTACTGAATGAAATGTCGCCCCAGGACGAGCGATAGGACTGTGAAAGCTTTGGGGTGTTGATGGACTCCATCTGTGTTTTGATCATCGTTCTGAATCTGATCCAGATGTAAACATGATTTTCTCAGCTTTTTGCTCAAAATGTTGCTTTTTTTATTAAACTTGTCCACATTCAAGTGTTGATCAAAAACAATAATACATGAAGCTACAATAAAACAGTTTCACTGTTCTTTCTTTTGATATATTGCATGTTCACACATTAATACAACAAAATATTGTGGGGGCCATGAAACTTTTGTGAAAATGGTCAAAAACGCTGGCGGTGGCTGGCAACTTTTTTTTTTTGAAATGTTGTGCATCTGAAAACAATCTTGCCATGTGGTCTGATATGTAATCATCTTATGCAATGACATTCACACATTTTAACGTGGATTAAATACATTTTTAGGGCAATGTATAAAAAAGGTGCTGAAAAGTTTGGATTCAGCTAAATGTTCCAACAGGTTCTCGATCAGCTGCACCTAATATAAACTTGGCAATCGGTTTCTGTCATAAACATGTTTAATCAGTAGCTTACAGCATGGCTCAATAAACCCATCATGCCCTGTGGGAGGGACGGGAGTGACTGAGAGCGTTGCAGAGACATGTGAGTGAAGCCAAGCCCTGTTTGGGTGTGTGTGGGGAACTTTCACACAGAGCCGTGTCTGACGCTTCAAGTGACAACACTGTAATAATCTAATCTGAAACAGAACAAACTATTGCTCAAACAGACATAGTTCACACAGACGGTGCTGGCTCACAGCATGTGCCACCGCAGTGTTATTTTAGTATCATTGAGATAATGTGAGACCCTGGAGCACAAAACCAGTCATAAGCCGTGCGGGTATATTCCTGGCAGTAGCCAACAATACACTGTATGGCTCAAAATTATCAATTTTTCTTTTATGCCAAAAATCATTAGGATATTAAGTAAAGATCATGTTCCATGAAGATATTTTGTAAATTTTCTACATTAAATATATCAAATATGTATTATTAATAGTAATATGCATTGCTAAGGACTTCATTTGGACAACTTTAAAAGGTGATTTTATCAATATTTAGATTTTTTTGCACCCTCAGATTCCAGATTTTCATTCATTTCAAATATTGTCCTATCCTAACAAACCATACATCAATGGAAAGCTTATTAATTCAGCTTTCAGATTATGTATACATCTCAGTTATAAAAAAAAAAAAAAAAAAAAAAAAAAATTACCCTTATGACTGGTTTTGTGGTCCAGGGTCACATATATGTTTTATCAATATTTTGAATTAGCTTTTATTTTTATAATTTTCATTTTAATTGTAGTTAAAGTTAATCATTTTGTTGTGTGTTTTTGTCATTTGTATTAGTTTTACTTTATTCCAGTTTTAATTTTAGTACATCAACAAATTACTTGCCTTGGCAGCTAGCTGAAATAAAATAACTTTAAAAAAAAAAATATTTTAGTTAATGTTTATTTTATTTAAAATGACCATTTTTTATTGTCTTAGTTTTAGTTAACTATAACAACCCTGGTTTAAATAAAACATTTATGACAATACATTCTGTTGTTCCAAGTCAACAGTAAGAAAACATTACTAAGAGGTTGTGATGAATAAGTGACGCAGAGCAAAGCTCTCCCTCCCCGACAGCAGATCTTAACTTTCACCTGAACACAAGAGGATGGGGGAGGGCGAGAGCGCGGTTTGTGATCGCAACACAGACACTCGATCCCATAGAAACAGCAAAACAAAAGGCACTTAGTAGAGGGCGGAATAACCAAAATCGCATATCTTGTACAAAGTAATGGTTTATCTTTAAACTCTACACCCCTGAGGGTGTCTCGACTTGTTTGGGTGAGGTTAATGCACTGTGCTGTTTTAAATTCTGTATTAATGACCTAAAGTAACCTCAGTATAGCAGAATCTCTACTTGTTGACATTTCAGTTACACTTTATTTCTATAGTCCAGACATTCTACTAACTATAAGTAACGTTGCACCTACATGTCAACTAACCTCATTAGAGTATTAGTTAGGTTAGGATTGGAATAAGTTGACATGTAGTTCAAAGTTACTTAGTTGGTAGAACATGTCTAAGTGGACTACCAAAATAAAGTGTTACAGACATTTCTATGGTTTAGTTAACTAAAAGCATTTTTAAAAAAAATTAAAGCCCTTATGTATAATGTACATTATATCTTTTCATAAATAATTGTAACCAAGGTTAAAATGCATTATAACATCTGCAGATTCTGAAATTGGTTGTCTTTTATGTGTTTTAATGCATTATATTTAAAGGTGTGTTCAATGAATATTATAATGTATTTTAACTGTGGTTGCAATTATTCATGAGACCATATAATGCATAATTAATGCATTAAAATACTTTTATAATGCATTATACATAAGGGCTTTAAGTAAAGTGTTACCAAAACAACAAAAAAATAATTCTCGTTACTTAAAATAAAATAGATTAAGGCAATTTTTCGCATTCATTTAGTTTAACTTGACGCACTAAAATAACTAAAACGGAAATAAAATATAAATAAAACTACATAAATATATTAAAAAACTAATAAAAATTGCAAAAACAGAAATGCCAACTAAATTTTAAAAAAATGTTTTTTATATTTTCATTTTAATTGTAGTTAACGTTTTAATAATTTTGTTGTGTGTTTTTGTCATTTGTATTAGTTTTATTTTATTCCAGTTTTAGTTTTTTTAGCACATCAACATAAATTAAAATTAGAAATGTTGCCTTGAAATAAAAGAAGTTTTTTTTATATATATATTTTAGTTAATGTTTTTAGTTAAAACAGTCTTGTTACTTGAAATAAAATAAATAAAAATAATAATAATAATAATAATAATAATAATAATAATTAAATTAAGGCAATTTTCTCATTTTCATTTAACTAAATATAAAATAACTAAAACTAAGATGGAAATAAAAAATGACTACATAGATATATTAAGGAAAAAACTAATAAAAATGGCAAAAACAGAAATGTCAACTAAATCATTTAAAATAAAAAATGGAAAACATTAAAACATTTTTTTCCCAACTAAATAATTTAAATTAAATGGAAAATGGAAAACATTAAAATAATTTAAGATAAAACAATTAATTTAAAACATTTTTGCCAACTAAATAATTTAAATTTAATGGAAAACATTAAAATAAAAACTCTAAATATTAATAAAATCTCTCTCAAAGATACTAAAATAACACGGTCACACGTGTTTTACCATCACACCGCCCAGCCCAACATCCACGTATTATCTAGAAACCATTCAGTTCATCACAGACAAAGTGCAGGAAAGGATCATACTGTGGGACTTCCTCGGAAAGGGTTTGATTCAAAACCCACATGGACTGGACACGTGGGGGGAAAAACAACTCATATTTTGAGTTTTGGCCAGTATGAATATGAACGTGTCCGCAGCCCTTACTCCCTGACAGACCAAAAAGCAAAGAAAGTCTCTTACCAGCCAAAATAAGCAGGCCTCCAATGAGAGGCAGCAGAGGGATGTTGAGAGTACAGCAGAGAGCCACGAATGAGATGATGAAGGCGATGATGAGGATGATGAGGCCTATGATCATCAGAGCAGCGACCGCCTGAGCCCAAGCTGGAGGGAGAACGGGGAACAAGACTTTTCTGTGACATGCTTTCATTACGGTCAGGAGGAACTCCTGTGTATCACTTTCACTTTATTAATCAACATGAGGAACAGATCAAACACATGAGGCAGATTTCAGTGATAAGTCTTAATGTGGATGGTTACACATTAACAGATCTAGTTTCACTCAGCCGGGAATCAGTTTCAGGGCCAGACTTGTAGAGACAGTGCTTGGCTTCCTAGCACTCAACAGAGGAATGTGTTTTTGCTCCAAGAGTCACACCCAGAGACCGCTGGAAGGGTGTGGTGGCTCAGAAAAACTATGATTGACACAACTAGTATTATTATTTGGTCTGACTCCATATCTAGTCAATTCATCACTCAGACTAAAGTGATCTTTGGCATTTCCTCAGATTACAATTATATTTTTCATGACATTTACTTGACATACGACACAAAAGCATTATAAATATGAAGTGCTAACCTAAGAAGTGGACAATATTCTCCATCTATGAATAATCTAGACGCGCTGTTGTTCATAAAGAGGGTTGTGGCATGCTATTCCTGCGTTAAAATACTCCAGTAATGGAGAAATCTTTACTGGCAGGCCTTAGTTTAGACATGTTCTATTGGCAAAATAATGAAAATAACAGTTGAGGTAAAGGACTGCACACACAACAACAAAAAGCAGCAGGTTTTGCCTGGAGGTTAAAGCTGGTTCAACTGGTTATATGGGGCTCCATTTGCAAACTTAGTGAAACTATTTCCATTTGCCCAGAGAATAAAAAAAATTATTTATTTCCGATCAACTTAACTAAGAGCGTTACAGCTCAGCTAACAAATATAGATAACACTTATTATTTTACAGTGTCATTGTTACATGTACTTACCATAGTAATAACAGTAAATGATGCATAAATACATGCAACAAAATCCTACCCTAACCTTACAGTAAGTACATGTTGTTAATTAATATTACTGAGTACTTAAATATATAATTACACTGTAACAATGACACCTTAAAATAAAGTGTAACCCAAATATAAATGTGCTAAGAACATTGTGTGCAAGTTTGCCATTAAGTTATGAAAACATTATTTCTGAATGTTCTCTGAACATATAAAACGTTTTCTTGGTTATGCGAACATTAAAGTGATAGTTCACCGAAAAATGAAAATTCTGTCATGATTTACTGACTCTCATGTATGTTGAGTTCAAATCAAATCAACTGTTTGGTTAACAAACATTCTTCAAAATATCGTCTTTTGTGTTCGGCAGAAGAAAGAATTTCAAACAGGTTCGGAACAATTAGAGCGTGAGTAAATGACGACAGAACTTTCATTTTTAGGCGAACTATCCCTTTAAGGGAACATTCCATTCTGCAAACATTTTTGGAACGTTACTTTTGATTGTTCTCTGAACGTTCTAAAACAAGTAGTAACATTTAAAACATGACAGATGAACGTCAAACATTATTAAAGGCAGGATAACTTTAAACAAACATTCTATTAATGTTTCTGGAAGAACATTTGTTCATAACTTTGAGAGAAAAGCTCATTTGTTTTTTGGTGAACGCTTTCATGTAAAACCCCGGATTAACAGGACTTTAAGTCAAAACTTACGGAGCTCCATGAGAGATTTACAGTCCCACTGTTCGTTGCGGCCTCGGCACTGCTTCCACATGCTGGCGTAGTGTGTTTTGGCGTTCTCGTCCTCGACCCATCCGGACTGCGCCGCGATGGCGATAATGTCAAAAATGATCGCGAACAGCAGAAGCAGAGGCAGGATCCACCTGCATCTTGGATAGGCGATTCCGCAACGAAACATTGTGGCTAGTTGCGCTGTTTTGTGTCTCCTGACCGAGTGTAAAGAAGCTCTCTGAAGGTTCCCGTGCCACTCTTTATCCGAAAGTTTCCCGGAGCTCCACCCTTCAGTGAAACCTGATCTGGAGAGGCTCCACCTGTTTGAATGGATCCTCTCAGGGTTGGGCCTGAACACTTCATCAGTCATGCTGTCTTTTTAACATGGTACAATTGACAATACGTTTTACAATACTTTATGTAGTGATATAAAGTGATAAATGACTTCTGTGTACTGTGAGTTTCTGTAGAATCCCAAAAGATTAACTGCCTATATATATAAAGATTATTCTAACTATTTATAACATCAACAAATAATTTGAGCTAACATCTATTTACATGAGACACATCCCTGCGTTTTACCATAGGGTTGGCCTATTTGTTGTCACAGTGTAACAATTAATTGTTTTACTTTTATTTTTTATTTGTGTTGAGATGAAAAAGGGCCTAACATGCATTTATTTTACAGTAAACATCTTCTAAATGCAGTATTTTATTGTAGAGAATACAGTGTATTTTGGGTGACATGGGGTCTATGTGTACACTATACCGGTCAAAAGTTTGGAAACATTAAGGTTTTTAAATGTTTTTTAAAAGTAGTCTCTTAATCTCAACAAGGCTGCATTCAAAAATAAAGTAAAAACTAATACTGTGAAATATTATTACAATTTAAATTAACTGGTTTTTGTTTTAATATATGTTAAAGTGTAATTTATTCCTGTGATCAAAGCTGAATTTTCAGCATCATTACTCCAGTCTTCAGTGTCACATGATCCTTCAGAAATCATCCTAATATGATTTATTATTATCAATGTTGAAAACAGTTTTAGCTGCTTTTTTTATTTTATTTTATTTTTTGATAATGATACACTGCCATTCAAAAGTTTGGTAAGATTTAAAAAGAAAAGAAAATACATTAATACTTTTATTTAGCAAAGGCACATTGAATTTATATATAAAAAATAAAAAAAAACAGTGAACAAGTCATTTATGAAATTAATAAATATTACAAAAAATTCTATTTATAATAAATGCTGTTCTTTTGAACTTTCAATTCATCAAAGAATCAAATGTTTCACAAAAATATGAATCAGCACAACTGTTTTTAACACTGATAATAATAATAAATGTTTCTTGAGCAGCAGATCATCATATCAGAATGATTTCTGAAGGATCATGTGACACTGAAGACTGGAGTAATGATGCTGAAAATCACAGGAATAAATTACATTTTACAATATATTCACATAGAAAACAGTTATTTTAAATTTTAATAATATTTCACAGCATTACTGTTTTTATTTTTGATCAAATAAATGCAGCCTTGTGAGATTAAGAGTCTACTTTCAAAAACATTAAAAAAGTCTTAATGTTTCCAAACTTTTGACAGGTACTATATATATATATATATATATATATATATATATATATATATTTATTTTATTTTATTTTATTTATTTTTTTTTTTTCTCGAAATCATGATACACTGCTATTCAAAAGTGTAGGGTAAGTAAGATTTTTCTTTTTTTAAATGAAAAGAAATTAATACTTTTCTTTAGCAAAAGCACATTAAATTGATAAAAAAGGCAGTGAAGTCATTTATGAAATTAATAAATATTACAAAAAAGTTCTATTTATAATAAATGCTGTTATTTTGAACTTTCTATTCATCAAGAATCCTGAAAAAAAATCAGTTTCCAATTTTATATATACACCAAATATACCATATATACAAACCCGATTCCAGAAAAGTTGGGACACTGTACAAATTGTGAATAAAAAAGGAATGCAATAATTTACAAATCTCATAAACTTATATTTTATTCACAATAGAATATAGATAACATATCAAATGTTGAAAGTGAGACATTTTGAAATGTCATGCCAAATATTGGCTCATTTTGGATTTCATGAGAGCTACACATTCCAAAAAAGTTGGGACAGGTAGCAATAAGAGGCCGGAAAAGTTAAATGTACATATAAGGAACAGCTGGAGGACCAATTTGCAACTTATTAGGTCAATTGGCAACATGATTGGGTATTAAAAGAGCCTCTCAGAGTGGCAGTGTCTCTCAGAAGTCAAGATGGGCAGAGGATCACCAATTCCCCCAATGCTGCGGCGAAAAATAGTGGAGCAATATCAGAAAGGAGTTTCTCAGAGAAAAATTGCAAAGAGTTTGAAGTTATCATCATCTACAGTGCATAATATCATCCAAAGATTCAGAGAATCTGGAACAATCTCTGTGCGTAAGGGTCAAGGCCGGAAAACCATACTGGATGCCCGTGATCTTCGGGCCCTTAGACAGCACTGCATCACATACAGGAATGCTACTGTAATGGAAATCACAACATGGGCTCAGGAATACTTCCAGAAAACATTGTCGGTGAACACAATCCACCGTGCCATTCGCCGTTGCCGGCTAAAACTCTATAGGTCAAAAAAGAAGCCATATCTAAACATGATCCAGAAGCGCAGGCGTTTTCTCTGGGCCAAGGCTCATTTAAAATGGACTGTGGCAAAGTGGAAAACTGTTCTGTGGTCAGACGAATCAAAATTTGAAGTTCTTTTTGGAAAACTGGGACGCCATGTCATCCGGACTAAAGAGGACAAGGACAACCCAAGTTGTCATCAGCGCTCAGTTCAGAAGCCTGCATCTCTGATGGTATGGGGTTGCATGAGTGTGTGTGGCATGGGCAGCTTACACATCTGGAAAGGCACCATCAATGCTGAAAGGTATATCCAAGTTCTAGAACAACATATGCTCCCATCCAGACGTCGTCTCTTTCAGGGAAGACCTTGCATTTTCCAACATGACAATGCCAGAGCACATACTGCATCAATTACAACATCATGGCTGTGTAGAAGAAGGATCCGGGTACTGAAATGGCCAGCCTGCAGTCCAGATCTTTCACCCATAGAAAACATTTGGCGCATCATAAAGAGGAAGATGCGACAAAGAAGACCTGAGACAGTTGAGCAACTAGAAGCCTGTATTAGACAAGAATGGGACAACATTCCTATTCCTAAACTTGAGCAACTTGTCTCCTCAGTCCCCAGACGTTTGCAGACTGTTATAAAAAGAAGAGGGGATGCCACACAGTGGTAAACATGGCCTTGTCCCAACTTTTTTGAGATGTGTTGATGCCATGAAATTTAAAATCAACTTATTTTTCCCTTAAAATGATACATTTTCTCAGTTTAAACATTTGATATGTCATCTATGTTGTATTCTGAATAAAATATTGAAATTTGAAACTTCCACATCATTGCATTCTGTTTTTATTCACAATTTGTACAGTGTCCCAACTTTTTTGGAATCGGGTTTGTATATATATATATATTCTTTTTCTTTTCTTTTTTTAAAGACAGCAATGTCTTTAAATGTTAAATATCTTGCATGCAGATTCTTAAGATATTAAGGTTTCTTCCCATGCTTTCTGGGATGATTTCCATTGGGTTTTCCTCACAAAATGTTCCCAACAGCTCAAACTCAGGTCTAACATCATTTCACACGTTCTTCTATTGAAAATGCTTATCTCCTACTCTTAACAGATATTGTTTTCATTTCATCATGATTTATCTGTTTGGATATCAAAAAGCATCAATCATCGTTCAAGATCAATCATCATTTTACACATAGAGAAAACAAGCTTGGTCCATAAATCATGAAGGTCCAGACTTTAAAGCTCTTGAACTTGCACTTATAAATATGTAGTTCTTGTGGCATTTGCTAAAGCTGTCAATCACAGGTAATACCATGATGGTCCTCATTATCATGCCAATCGTTTTCTATACAACCTATACTTCTATATCTATATATTTCTATACTTTCTTTGAAAAGAAGCAGCCTAGAAACTATATACTGTATAATAAATGTGTTACTACGGTAAAATGATTATGATAAATTCTGGTAATGGTGGTCATGAGTAGTTTAAAAAGCCTTAATGTATGTTGGTGCATGTCAGTGTCAGTTTTAGACAGTTTAGATGTTTCTACACAGTGTTGGTGTAATTCTATAGAATTCCATTTTATCACTGGCTTTGATTAAACCTTACCACAAATTAATCAGTGCTGGTGATTCACACACCACTCATGCAGAATGAAACCGGCTTCAGCCTTCAGTCATGCTCCGCTGATAGTTGTGTGTTTCTAATGAGAACCTTAACACTTAACGTGTTGGGTTATAAATAACCCAACGAGCAACCCAACTGTGGGTCGGTATAGCACCTTCCCAACTGTGGGTTATTTTAACCCAATGCATTGAGCTAAAAGTAACCCAACAGTTGAGTTTACTTATTTTATTTTTATTCATGACATTATTTTAATAAATAAAATACACTTTGTTTTCAAATACAGGTTGTTTATTTGCATAAAACAATACATATGTTTTAACAAATATATTTTTAAATTACAAACTAAATATTGGGGAGTTTAGCATTTAATGTAAATATACATATGTGTACATTAAATTCAAAATACACAGCACACATAATAAATTCAAAACCTATATTTAAAACCTACACAAAAATGTACATACAACATAAATTACAAATGAACACTAAATTTAAAGCTACAAAAAAAGCGCATGTACAGTAATATTAAATCCATGAAATTGCCCTTGTTCTCGTTTTTAATAAATGTTTACCCTTTGATAGTCAATTTTTTGATAGTCAATAATTTCTAACTGTAACATTGGAGGTACCAGGAACAGGCCGAAGACTCAGGAGATAATAAGCAAACATAAACTTTAATCCAAACTTCACAAAAGAACGGAAAACAGGCAACAGGAATCCAACTTAACATAACAGTGACTAGACAAAGACTCAGAGAACAAGAGGAACTTAAATAGGAGACAGAAACGAGATAATTAACTAAACACAGCTGAACAGAACTAAACTAACGAGGGTAACCTAGGAAACAGACAAGTGGCGGGAAACTAAGACAAAGGAACACCTGACAGAATCAAAACACAACTGAAAGATCAACAAAACAGACCATTTTGGGTTCATTTTAATCCAACAATGTAGTAATTTACACCAAAATTTAGTTTTAAAAAACAACCCAGCATGCTGGATCAAACATTTAACCCAACGTGCTGGGTCAAAACAACCCAGCGCTGGGTACATCCCTTTTTGACCCAGCGCTGGGTTGCCAAAATAACCCAAATTGGGTTTTAGAGTGCAGAACCTAAACAAATATGGACATAATACACAAATTCATAATATTAAATCCTTCAAGAAGTAAACATAACTGTATTAAAAAGTCTACACTGTACACTGTATGCATTGATACTGTATGTTGTAAACATACCTTAAGTAATAAAACTACAAATACATATGTTGACTACCGGACCTAACCCAACGATGTTAAAATTATCTAACATTTTTGAAAAATAACCCAACATAGTGACCCAATATCCAACCCCCCCAAAAAAATATCCCAATGTTTTTTACTGTGTACTTTTAAAATTTGGATTTAATGTAAAATTACTCTGAACTTTTATTCATTTGAGACAAAAATTTTTTTTAATTAAAATCATGGACATTTTAATGCTATAGATTTACTGTACAATACATGTTAAAGCATAAACACATCACAACACCAAAGAGATCAGAAAATGTAAGCGAAGGAAAGTTCATTTAAGGATGTGCGACCCCTGTCATCAGTCGGTGGATTTTCACACCTATACTTATACAAATATGTTTAATATTAACCTTTAAAAAATTATACTAATAATACTTTCCACTTACTATCAGGAATAATTAACATAGAAAGACAACATTTCAATTTATAATGATTCAGTCTCTGCATTTAAATAATCAATATTCAGTCAACCTCTATATTATAATCTGACATGTAAGATTCAAATTCTGTTTTGATATTTGACTGTTTGAAACCTGCACTCTTAAAAATAAACGTTCTTTATTGGCATTGATGGTTCCATTAAGAACCTTTAACATCCATAGAATCTTTCCATTCCACTAAAAGATCTTTAAAGTGGAAAAGGCTCTTTAGAATATTTAGATGCTCTTCATACTAAGAAAAAAAGGTTCACTGAAAGGTTCTTTGAGGAACCGATCCTCACTGTAAACCCTAACGCACCAAATACGTAATTGATTTGAGTAGGACAAACTTAAATTAAACAAATGAGTTCAATTAAATGAACTGTTATGAGTATTAGCACTTTCTTTTCCTTTTGAGTTCACAGCACTGACATATTTCAAGTAATCTGAACTGTTTCATTGTTTTGAGTTTTATGAACTAATTTCCTTAAATTTAACTGAAACTGGGCTGGGATTTCTATTTCCCAGCATGCTTTGCCTATGGCACTCGAAAGGGAGAGTAAATGCTAAAATTAAGTGTTATATCATGTTTTTTTTGTGCAAGATTAATGGTAAGGGAGATTTAGTAGTGATTAATGTTTTGTTATGCTAATGTTTATGCTACAACTGAGAGTTACCATCATGGTGACAAGTGGTGCATGTGCTTGGTTTGAGAGCAGGTAAGTTACATGTTTTAAGTTGCTGTACTCATTCAGTAAGGGCTATACCATGCTATTGTTAACATGTTAGCAAATTGGCATTTTCTGAATTAGTTTGTTATAGCTAGCTAAATCTCATTCAACTTTTTTGAGTTCTGACAACTTATTAGGGTTTACAATGAAGTAAATAACTAATTTGATTGAAACAGTTAATTAACTAAATCTTTTATGTTAATTGCTATCAAAATGTATGAGTTAGCTAACTCAGTACTTCAAGTTAGGAGCAATTAACATGCATGAGTACAACAAACTCAAAACTTGATTGTTCTGCTTACTTAAAGGGGGGGTCTAATGCTATTTCATGCATTCTGACTTATTTACACTGTTAAAGATTTGATTCTGATGCTAAACATGGCCAAAGTTTCAAAAAACAAGTATTTCTGTGCCAAATACACTCCTTCAGGATTCGAACAAGTTTCTGAAAGTTTTTTTTCGAGTATGGCCTTGTATGACATCATAAAGGGTGGAATTCCTTGTATGGGCACTTCTCCCAGATGAGCGCGCACACACACATGTTGGTGCAACTACAGTATGACAGACATTCCATAGACGTAATGGTTTTTATACTGTACAAACTGTACATTCTATCCCCCTACACTACTCCTACCCCTAAACCTACCCATCACAGAAAACATTCTGCATTTTTACATTTTTAATAAAACATTGTTTAGTATGTTTTTTAAGCTATTTTTATTACGAGAACACAGGAAATGTCCTCATAAACCACGTTTACGTTGTAATACCAGTGTAATACCCATGTCATTATACAAATTTGTGTCCTCATAAATCACATAAACAAGCACACACACACACACACACACATCCATCAACCAGAGCGAGAGCAAGAGTGTCAGCAACGAGCTTTGTTGTGGTTACGGGAGCCATCGGCAGCGCTGCCATTTTGTTTTTAGATCACGAAATCAACAATGTCACCTAAAGAAGTGTGTTTCTGGTTGTGAGGGAAAGATCACCTTATTCAGCTTCCCAAATAACCCAGCGTTAAGGAAATAGTGGATGCAGTTTGTTTTTCCGGAGCAGCAATGGAGTTCTGCAAGTGTGTTTGTTTGTTCCCGGTCATGAGTGGAAACCACAGGCGGTGAGTGAAACTGCATTAAATGTGTGTGTTTTGTTGGCAATCGGCGCGTAAGTGCATATAATGTAAACAACACAAACGGATAGTGAAAGTTATCCAGGGAGTGTGTGTGTGCTCGTGATTCTTTAGCTCCGCCCACTGCACTCCTCCACAAGTTTGGCTGTTTTCGGAACGAATCGGTACAGCGTATCTGTCTTTTATAAATCTGATCAAACTAAAGACTCTTCAGAGATATGAAGGATGCAGTTACTACTCTACAGTTACTCAAGATTAACATGAGATTGGCAGAAACTGTGTGTGTTATGCCCCCTTTAAAATTGGGAACATCATAACTCAACTGTAACTGATTACCTCAAATTTTTTGAGTTAGTCCAACTTATTCGGGTTTACAGTGTACCATTTTGGAGTGCTGTTGATTGCAAGAATGCAGGTCTTTCTAAAGGCCCGTTCACACCAGTGAATGATATTGTTCTGTTTATAATGAGCACGAGCTGCAGTTTTGTCGTCTGCCACTTTAAATCCTCAAACTCTTTAAAGCAGGATGGATTCTGATTGGCTCGTTCATCAGCTGGATAAAATCATTCTGAAAGTGATTCAACGATATCGTTCCTCTGTGCCGTTATCGTTATAGTTGTGGTATTCTTTTATATTTAGAACGATTTTTACTATATCGTTATGGGCCTTTGATTCAGCTCTCCCTAAAATATATAGTCTGTGTAAAAACAGATGCACTGTGTGAATGAACAAACATGACTGGCTTGTAAAACGTTCTAACGTATACGTATCTTGTGCATGCTTTCTTTTCTGAGACGTCTAATAGGCCTAATCTAGTGATTTTTGCAGTCTTTGCATGAATCAAAGGGCGTGATCATAAAGTCCTGAAACTGCCTAATCAGAATAATTCAAGGGAAATCATATGTCCACCCTTTTCATACACCCACGATGAAACACTGCTGTCTGATTCCCGTGCACGATTTCACGTGACTCAGAGATGACCAATGGGGCACACTGGTGGGTGTGGTTTTTCTCACTACCAGCTGATGAGACACGGCTCTCGAGTCATCAGCTAATACTTACAGACTGAATTTTCAAATGACTCAAGAAACATTACCATTTCAGCAAGGCGGTGGAGAAAATGTCACCTCACACTCCCTGGATAGACAGGTTCTGAAGCCACAGGTGCCTGCAGGCAGGGCTGACCCGAGCATGAGGCGGGGCCGGTGTGAGAGGAAGGGGACGGCCCTGCCTGCAGGTGTCCGTCACACCCAACGCTGAACTTCACCTCATGTTCACTGTGTCCAATTGGCAAGAGTGTTTTCATCAGTATTTAGCATGCACGTTTCAGCATAATAGCCTTCATGCAATCTAGTAGGAATTGTTTATAGGTCACTCACGACTCACTAATGACACAGCCTTCTTTATCTTACAACAAAGACCAGACCACGTCAGTGTTCTGAGTGTTGATCTATTCAATTATAATTTCGGATGGCATCTTCCTTGGCTTATAATTGCTTGTGTTCTCTTTTGTTGTTTTGAATAAATGTGTCTGTTTCTCTGAGACATTCTCTTGACATGATACCACAACATGGAGCCGCTAAAGGAATGTTGATAAAAAAATATGAAATGGGAGGAAAAAAATATACTATTTCAATGCTTTTTGCATTTTCTTGCAAATGTTTTGCATTCCCTAAGTAAATTTTTTTTTTTTTAAAAAAAGCATTGACATTTCCATCCCATCTCATGTATTTTTTTCCATCACCATGTCCCTTGTGTTCCCTCAGAAATGTTATCTTGTTTGATATTTTCATACACAAATCAGGCATAGCATTATGACCACCTTCCTAATATTGTGTTGGTCCCTCTTTTGCTGCCAAGACAGCCCTGACCTGTCGAGGCACGGACTCCACTAGACCCCTGAAGGTGTGCTGTGGTATCTGGCACCAAGATGTTAGCAGCAGATCCTTTAAGTCCATCCCACAAGAGCTGCAGTTTTGGAGATGCTCTGACCCAGTCGTCTATTTGGTGACTTGGCCCTTGTCAAACTCGCTCAAATCCTTACGCTTCCCATTTTTCCTGCTTCTAACACATCAACTTTGAGGACAAAATGTTCACTTGCTGCCTAATATATCCCACCCACTAACAGGTGCCATGATGAAGAGATAATCAGTGTTATTCACTTCACCTGTCAGTGGTCATAATGTTATGCCTGATCAATGTATATGTCAGGTAGTAGCTAATAAATAAATATTGAAGTTGAAGTAGTTACAATGGAGATCTATTTACTCTGGATAGTATAAATAGAAATTTTATGAATAACAATCTTTCAAAAATATTTGGATTATGAGTTTTTTTTAAAAAAATGATTGTAATGTTAAAGGGATAGTTCACCCAAAAATGAAAATTCTGTCATCATTTACTCACCCTCATACATTCCAAACCTGTAAAACTTTCGTTCATCTTCACAACACAAATGAAAATCATTTTAATGAAATCTGAGAGATTTCTGTCCCTCCATTGACAGCTACGCAACTACCACGTGAGGCTTCAAAACGTTCATAAAGAGATCGTAAAACTAATCCTAAATAGAGTGGTTTAGTCCAGATTTTCTGAAGAGACATCGCTTTATATGATGAATGAGAATTTAATTTAAACTTAATGAGAAATTAATGAATTTTCATTTTTGGCTAAACTAACCCTTTAAATCAAGTAATTACTTAAACACGTTGAACAGAACAGGCTGGAGTGACTGAAGTTTCTACGTTTATCACATATCTCACAAGTTTACATAAATAGCCTATAAAATAATCATTAACCAAGAATAATTACAGATACATTATTTATTAAAACATAAACATATAGATTTATTTTAGCACCTAAACCCTTTCGGAAAATACACCTTTGTATCTTATTTACCCCTAAAGGGTGCATATTAGTACCTAAAACGTAGATATTGGTACCTTTTTTTAAGTCTACCACCCCGTGACAGTTTTTGTACCTTTCTTTTTGCGAGTGATAAAGATAAAATTATATTTAGGTGCAATTTTTTAATTTTGTTGTAATATTTGTTTTTTTATTTAAGAAACAAAACATCTCATATGCAATAGAATCTGCTTATATGTGCAGGCTTACAATGTAGGCTAGCCTATATGT